>PVIU01010590.1:0-69272 GCA_004026605.1 Ondatra zibethicus | reverse complement strand
ATACATATATAGTTTAAGTGAAAATTTCTCATCTGGGATGACAATGTTCCCTCCAAGAGCCAAAGACCAAAACTCCCAACACCAGGTATGAGAAGCCCCCTTCTGAAGTATTGGTCAGGGTTATGCAATAGACCCCCAAGATATATGGACTATTGTTATTGCCCTTGGTTGCCCCCGAGAGGTGGAAAGTAAATTCCTATTGCTAAAAATACTATGCCTTTTAGACACAGGAATAAGAAGCCCCTGAGCTGGAACTGACCCGAATGCCTCTTCCCTGAGAACCAGTTTTCATGGTACTGGATGGCACCATGCAAGCTCACGAAGGGTGGAGGCAACCAACAATCCTACCCAGCTATAATGCCTATGATCCACATCAACATCCAGCATGGCACAATGACCCTAAGGTTACAATAGTGGCACACATACCTTGGCAGTAACCAACAGCTGTCTAATTTAACTTAAAACCTGCTCAAAAAGAGGGAACCCATACAACCATACCTAGGACTGGAAACCTAGCCAACTACTCAGTGCTAGTTAAGTCATGGATGTTGGAGGAGAACCCACAACTATCACTTTAAAGTAGCATAATTTCCAACAACCTAAGCATTTGTCCATATACCCACAAACAAGTTTAGTCCTTTCCCTCATTAAGGAAAGTTCTCTTTGCAACAGACGGAGATCACTACAGAAGTGATCAATCAAACCGCAGAGCTATGGAGCCCAGTCCCAATGGATACATGTACAAATATCCCAACACCTGAAGCTCAGGGAACATTAGAGAAGAAGGGTGGAAATTTGTAAAAGCCAGCAGATTAGGGAGTTTGCTGTGAGACTGTATTTTGTAGTAACAACAGAAACTATACCCATAAAGTCTCACCAACCTGAAGTGTATGAGGGGAAAAACCACAAGGCCTCAACCCTACACAAAGAACTACAGGCAACTAAGGAATGCTGAGAGTGGGGGAAATAGTCTTCCCCAGGGAAGAGCACACCAATTGGTTATCCAATACTAAATGGTCAGTCCAGAAAACATATATGCAAGTGTCTTAGTTTGGATTATTATTACTGTGATAAAAACACCATGACCAAAAGAAATTTGGGGAGGAAAGAGTTTATTTCACTCACAGTTCCATATAACAGCTCATCATCAAAAACAGTGAGGGGAGGAACTCACACAGGGCAGGATCATGCAGAAGCCTTAGAGGGGTACTGCTTACTGGATTGCTCCCAGTAGAACCCACAACTACCAGCCCATGAATAGCACCAACCACAATGGGCTGGGCCCTCTCCCATTGATAGTAATCTTATGCCCTACAGCCAAATTTTATGGAGGCATTTTCTCAACTGAGGCTCCCTCTTCTCTAATGACTCTAATTTGTGTCAAGCTGACATAAAACTAGTCACTACAACAAGTAATATTATACGAACTGAATAAGTTATATTTAAATATATATATACACATATATATATACATATACAGATATCCATGTAACAGGAATAAATGAATAAAGAGGTCATGAATTTGAAAAAGAGCAAGAAGGGATATATGGGAGGGTTTGAGAGGAGAGGAGAAATTATGTAATTATACCATACTCCCAAAAACAAAAGAAAAAATGGACATGAAAATAGAAGGTGGCAGTAACTGATGGAAGCAGATGCAGAGATCCACAGCCAAGCACTGGGCAAAGCTCTAGAAGTCCAGTTGAAGAGAGGGAGGAGGGATTACATGAGCAAGGGTGGGTCAAGATCATGACTGGGAACCCACAGAAACAGCTGACCCGAGCTTGTGGGAGCTCACAGACTCTAGACTGATAGCGGGGGAGCCTGCATGAGACCAACATAGGCCCTCTGCATGTGGGTGACAGCTGTGTAGCTTGGTCTGTTTGTGAGGCTCCTAGCAGTGGGACCAGGACCTGTCTCTGGTACATGGACTGGCTTTTTAAAACCCATTCCCTAAGGTGGGATGCCTTGTTCAGCCTTGATGCAAGGGGAAGAGCTTGGTCCTGCCTCACCTTGATATGCCAGGCTTTGTTGACTCCCCATGGGAGGCTTTGCCCTTTCTGAGGAGTGAATGGGGGGTAGAAAGGAAATGGGTGGAGGGAATAGGAAGAGAGGAGGGAGGGGAAACTATGGTTGGTATATAAAATAAATAAAAAATTTAATAAAAAAGAAAGTAGAGGATGGTCTAGTTTGGGAAGATTAGCAGCAGTGGAGGGGAACAAGAGAGGTTTAGGAGTGGAGGAGGAATATGATTAAAATATATTATATACACCTATAAAAATATGATAAGGAAACCCATTATTATATCTAATAAATTTATATTAATAAAATACATTGAAAAATCTTAACCAATAATTAAGACTGTATTTTGAGAAATTCAGGTTCTTTGCCTAGTTCTTTAGTGTAAACTTACATATTACGGTGTAGTCTTGCAGGTCTTATGCAAGTAATCATAATTTTGAGAGTCCATGAGCACAAAAACCTTGCCATGCCTACAAGGCAGTATTTTGTTGGCAGTACTTGCAATTCTTACTGTTCTCTGGCTCTTAGAATCTTTCTAGCCCCCTTCCATAATGTTCTCCCAGTCTTGGGTGTGGGAATTATGTTACAGATATCCCATTTGGGGCTGGGAACTCCTCAGTTACTTATTCTCTCCACTTTGACCAGTGGTGGTTCTCAGTAATAGCTTCCATATGTTGCTAAAAGAAACTTTTTGATGAAGGAGAGGTCTTCATTCATCTCTGTGTATAAGAAAAAGTATTTATAAGACAGTTAGATGTATCAATTTAGCAAAATGGTAGTAATAGATTTTGTTCTAGGGTCTTTGATCTCTCCAGCTATGGGTTCTTGGCTAGATTTCCAGTACCAGGCATGTGCTCCCTCCTATTGAGTGGACTCAGAGTAAAATCAGACAGCTATTGATTATCCCCGAGATACTGGTGCACTAATACACTGATGGACAGCTTACACAACACTATCCAACATTATGAGCGCTAGCCATTATCAGGGAGACTTTCGGGTCAGTCCCAGCTTGATTTCTTCAATTCCTATAACCAGTGTATGTGGTATCTTCAGCAATATCATCCTACCCTCAAGTTCTGGCAGGTAATCAAGAGTAATAACAATAGTGTATTATTGTTTGGGGGTGGGAGTTTCTTGGGCTTCACTGACCAACAACTTGAAAGAAGATGTCCCTTTCCTGGAACTGGGCTTTTTTGTTTAGTAGAGTATGGATTCCGGTGGGTAGCATTATTCCCCTCCATCTGGGATAACTCCAATTAAACTATATTTGTTAAGCACTTATAAAATAGTAGGTTTCCCTCTAGTTTTCAAAATTGATACGGTATGGGTAATATTGCTTGAATGAGTCTAAATGTCTTAGAACAGCATTACAAAAGTGTTGATACAACAGTGAAATTCATCATCTCTACATAGTACATTGGAAAATTATCAGTTATGCAGAATGATTTGGCAAACTAAAGCCCATGTATCTGCACAATTCAATGCCCTGCCAGTAACAGATGCAGCTCTTCCTTTGCTTGGGAGGTTGAACATTTCATACTGCAACTCCTCATGAATTTGAAATAGATTAACAAAATATCTTTTCTTCTTTTATCAAGACTAGAATTCGTTGTTCAACCCCATCCTAAAGCGTCAAAAGAAATAAAACACATTTTCTTCTTTTATTTTGGACTCTACTCAGAAACAGTTTCTTTCACAGAAAAAGTGGAGAACCACAACTCTCAAGTAATCAAGATGAGCTCTTGAGGGGCAAAAAGCTCCTGGAGTCTAACAAGCAGTGACTCCAGCACTTTGAACAACTCACAAGAGTATTTGATCAGTCCATGTGGAGCTGATGGCGATTACTCCCTGAAAAAGTAAAACCCCTAATAAAGACGTGTCATTTGAAATAATACAAAAAGTCAAAGTAAAAAAAAAAAATCATTGTTGCTTTAAAAAAAAAAAAAAACCAGTTACTCTTCTCTTTTTCCAAAAGATGAAAAGTTTTCTCATGGTCACCTTGGAGGCCTGGAAATGAAGAAGTCAAGAAGTTCAACTACAGCAGTCTGTCTGGTAACACTTCAGTTTGTTGGATTATTGCAGTGATACTTAAATATTCTTATCTGGTGTTTGTTTGTGTGTGTGTGTGTGTGTGTGTGTGTGTGCGCACACGCGCGCTATGAGTTTGTTTGTGCATGTTTGTTGGGTCCAACAACTGGCATCAGATATCTTCGCCTATTGTCTCCACCTTACTTTTTGTGACAGATTTCTCAAAGAATCTGACTTTCACTATTTTGGCTACACTGGCTGGCCAGCAATTCTTATGAGATCTTCCTGGTTCTGCCCCTTTAACACTGAGGTTACAGATGCATCCAGCACTCCTGACTTTTATTTGGGTTCTTAGGATCCGAACTCAGGTCCTCACAGTTGCTCAGGAAGCACTTTGTCCACTTATCCATCTCTTTATCCCAATATTTAGATGTTCTTCAGAAATAATACTAGCAGATAGCCATGCCACAATAGTGCTCCAAAAGAATCACCTATGTAAATTCCCTCAACAGTATTATTTCTAACTCCAATATCTACAGGACAACCACATTTCACTGATAGAAGCTAGGTTCAGATCTCTGCTCATAGCTATAAATTTAGTTCAACTCTGTTCCACGTGGCTCTGCCCTACCTGCCTGAAACACATTCTTCTCAAGGAGAGAAGTAGAATTCAAAGGGGGCAAAAAGTGATATGAACATATTTCAAATATTTTCTTGAATCATTTTCATTAATATCTCTAGGCTTGGGAACATCCTGTATCCTATTATATTCAGTGTTGGGGACTACAAATTAAACTGACAATAGACTGATAAGCAAGAAAAAAACACACAAATTTTGTTAATTTTTAATTTTTAAGTACACAAAGGCTTCATAGAAAATAAGTGAAAACCAAAAAAAGTAATTGGATGCAGAGGCTCATATAGCAGTTAAATAAAAGGCAATAAATTATGGAGAAGAGATAAGACAAGGAAAGAGGATTGGGCTCCAATAAATAAAATAAATAAAGAGAAGGGTTAATTAGTAAAGTTTGTTTATACAGACTCATCTCAGCATTGGCTCTCTCTCCAGAGGGAAGCGTCATATAGCTAGCCCGCAGTCATTTATTCATCTCAGCATTGGCTCTCTCTCCAGAGGGAAGAGTCATAGAGATAGCCCGCAGTCACTTACTCTCTGTACTTTGACCAGCTGCAGTTCTCTGTAATAGCCTCCATCTGCTGCAAAAAGAAAAAGAAGAACCACTGAAGAAGTTTGATATAGGGAGGGAGCTGGTTTTACAACACCCTTCACAGAGAAAACTTTTATCGAAAATTTTAGGCATCTAAGGGAAGGGGAGAGAACTTTTCCTGCAACTGTTGTTTTGTTTTTTTATTGGAAATAAATTTTTTTCATGCAATGTATTCTGATCACAGTTTTTCCTCTCCCCAACTGTTGGTTCCTAATTGCCTTCTAGTCAAATAATTCTATGCCATTGTAGAATATTCTGAGGTGGAATATTCTAAACTCCTTTACTTCCTGTTCACCTAAGCAAATTTATTGCCAACACAAAAATTAAACACTGAAGAACTAAAACAACTGATTCAATCCACTGAGGCAGGTCAGTCCAGGAATTTTATAGTCTTAAAAGTCACATACTCCCTTTGGAATATTTGAATCAAATAAAGCCCTTGTAATGTAATCTATATTGTTTTATATTTTTGTTTGCATCTTTAAAACTTGCCAGTTCAAGGATATTTAATGGTTTTCCTAAAATTAACAACATACTTTTAGTTTAAAATTATATACCAATATCCCTATTTTACTACTTGAAAGATCTTTTTAAATATACTTTATTCTTTGGGAATTTTTTATATTTTTAATGAAAATATGATTACATCACTTCTCCCTTCTCTTTTCCCTCTCCAGCTCCTCCAATGTCCACTCTTTTCAAACTATCCCATGCCTCCATTCTCAAATTGATATTCTCTTTTTATTTGATTATTGTTGTTACATATATGTACAAATATATAAATACAACCCACCAAGTCCATTTTTGTCACTTATGTGTTTATGGTTGCAGGGCTGACCACATGGTATTGAATAACCAATCAGGAAACGCATCCCTGGGAAAGGCTAATTTTCCCTCTCTCAGCTGACATGAGTTGCCTGTAGTTTTTTTGCCTAGGAGCAAGACCCCATGAGAGTGTCCTTCTTCCACATCAACATGTATATTGATACTGTCTTTTGTCAGGTATCCTTTAGGTAGACATTTCTACAAGACACAATCTCACATTTGATGTCTTGGTCCTCTGGCTCTTACAATCTTTCCATCCCCTCTTCCATGATGTTCCTTGGTCCTTGGATATAGGAGTTGCATTGTGGATTATAGACCAGGCTTCCTGCAATCCATTAATTTCTGCAATGTGTCCAGTTGTGGTCTTCTATAATGGAAAGAGAAGCTGTAAAGAGAACCTTCTTTGCCCAGCACCAGATGTGAGAAATCTTCATTTGAATTGTCAGAGCAATCTAAGTAACTCTGTTGTGGAATATTGCTTTAACTATGTAAAGATGTATTTTTGTGTTTATGTAAAGATTTGTTTATGTTGCAGAAAATTACTTTAACTATGTAAAAGTGTGTTGCATTTGTTTAACTATGTAAAGATGTGTTACATTTGTTTATACTGCATTTGTTTAATTATGTAACAATTTGTTGCTATTTACCTTGCCTGCCTAAGACACCTGATTGATCTACTAAAAAGTGGAATGGCCAAAACTAGGCAGTAGATAGATAGGCAGGGCTGGCGGGCAGAGAGAATAAGTAGGAGGAGAAATCTAAGCTCAAGAGAGACGAGAGAACAAGAGAGAAAGAAAGGGAGGTGCCTGGGGCCAGCCAGCCAGGCAGCTGCCAGACAGACACAGAGGAGGCAATGAAGTAGGATGTACAGAATGAAAGAAAGGTACAAAGCCCTGAGGCAAAACATAGATAAGAGAAATGGGTTAGAATAAGTTATAGAAAGAAATAAAGTTATAAGAGCTAGTGGGATAAGCTTAAGCTAAGGATGAGCATTCATAACTAATAATAAGTCCTTATGTCTTTATTTGGGAGCTGGCTGGTGGCCAAAAGAAAGCCTGCCACGTAACTCCTAAAACAATATTGGCTATTGCTGTTTCCCTTGGTTACCACTCAGAGACTGAATGTAAGACCCTATTGCTGAAGACAGCAACCAAACAATTAGTACACAGGACTCAGTGATTTGAGCTGTATCTCTTCTAAAAGCCTTCTTTCTGTGGTCTAGTTTTGTTAGTACCAGAAAGTACTATGCAAGCTGCTAAGTGAAACAATCAAGCTGTGATGCTTGTGAACCACAACCATGACCAGCATGGCAAGATATCCCTTGGTGCAATAGTGGTTGTCATGTTAGTGGTAACCAACAGCTGTCTTATCGGACTTAAGGCCCCATTCAACATGGGGAAGTTATTCAGGAACTTATGAGGCTAATGAGATCATAAATCTTAGAGGAAAACCTACTGCCAAAACTTTACTAAACCAGCATAATTGCTAACTACATTCTAAAACTTATGTCCACATATAAATGTAGCCCTCACCCCTCATCATACCACCAAGTCCAATTTGTGCTGCCCATATACTCATAGTGTAGGACCATCAACTAAAGCTTGCTTGATCAATCAAGGGTCATGCCTTAAACAAAACTGAGTCTCCCTCCCCTAAAAGCCATCAACTTCCCATACTTCCTCAGCTAAGAGTGGAGGCTTGTGAGCTTCTCCACCATCCATCCTAGAATATTGATTGTCTTGGTCTTCTGTGGGTGTTGTGGAAACAATCACAGCTGTGTGTGTTCATAACCATAACCAGCCTGCCATGTTCAGAAAACAGTTTTGCTCTAGTTTGATCTTTCTGCCTCTTCTTCTATGATGGTTCCTGAGTCTTGGAGGAGGGGAATGTGATATCGATGCCTCACAAAGTTATTCTCAGCACTCTGACCAGTTGTGAGTTTCCATGTTATGCACTTACCATTGCAGAAAGAAACTTCTCTGATAAGATCTGAGAGCCACAATCAAAACAATTCTGAGATACTATTTTACACCAGTCAGAATGGCTAAGATTAAAAACACCAATGATAGCTTATGCTGGAGAAGATATGTAGCAAGAGGAACACTCCTCCATTGCTGATGGGAGTGAAAACTTGCACAGGCACTTTGGAAGTCAATATGATGGTTTCTCAGAAAATTGGGATTGATCTACATCAAGACCAAGCAATACCACTCCTGGGCATATACCCAAAGGATGCCCAATCATACTACAAAAGCATTTGTTCAACTACGTTCATAGCAGCATTATTTGTAATAGCCAGAACCTGGAAACAACCTAGATGCCTCAAATGAAGAATGGATAAAGAAAATGTGGCACATTTACACATTAGAGTACTACTCAGTGGGAAAAAAATGACATCTTGAAATTTGCATGCAAATGGATAGAACTAGAAAACACCATCCTGAGTGAGGTAACCCAGACCCAGAAAGATGAACCATCCCTGGGTCAGGGAAGAAATAAAGAAAATAAAGACACAACATACCCAAATCTATGGGACACTATGAAAGCAGTGCTAAGAGGAAAGTTCATAGCATTAAGTACCCACATTTAAAAAGAGAGAGAGAGAGAAAGCTCACATTAGAGACTTAACAGCACAGCTGAAAGCTCAAGAAAAAAAAAGAAGCAGAATCACCCAGGAGGAGTAGAAGACTGGAAACAATCAAACTGAGGGCTGAAATCAGCAAAATAGAAACACAGAAAACAATCCAAAGAATCAATGAAACAAAGAGCTGGTTCCTTGAGAAAATCAACAAGATTAATAAACCCCTATCCAAACTAATCAAAAGGCAGAGAGAGAACATGCAAATTAACAAGATCAGAAATGAAAAGGGGGGCATAACAAAAGATACCGAGGAAATTCAGAGAATCATTAGATCTTACTACAAAAGCCTGTGTGCCACAAAATTGGAAAATGTAAAAGAAATGAACAGGTTTTTTTAGATAAATACCATATACCAAAATAAATCAAGACCAGGTGAACAATTTAAATAGACCTATAAGTCGCGAGGAAATAGAAGCTGTCATCAAAAACCTCCCAACCAAAAAAAGCCCAGGACCAGATGGTTTTAATGCAGAATTTTACCAGAACTTCCAAGAAGAGCTGATACCTATATTCCTTAATGTGTTTCACATAATAGAAACAGAAGGGTCATTGCCAAACTCTTTTTATGAAGCTACAGTTACCCTGATACCAAAACCACACAAAGACTCAACCAAGAAAGAGAATTACAGATCAATCTCGATCATGAACATCGATGAAAAAATTCTCAATAAAATACAGGCAAACCAAATACAAGAACACATCAAAAATATTATCCATTATGATCTAGTAGGCTTCATCCCAGAGATGCAGGGCTGGTTCAACATATGGAAATCTATCAATGTAATCCATCATATAAATAAACTGAAAGAAAAAACCCATATGATTATTTCATTAGATGCTGAAAAAGCATTTGACAAAATTCAACACCCCTTTATGATAAAGGTCTTGGAGAGATTAGGGAAACAAGGATCATACCTAAATATAATAAAAGCAATATACAGCAAGAGAACAGCTAACATCAAATTAAACAGAGAGAAACTCAAAGCCATTCCACTAAAATCAGGAACAAGATAAGGCTGTCCACTCTCTCCATATCTCTTCAATACAGTGCCTGAACTTCTAGCAATAGCTATAAGACAGAATAAGGAGATCTTGGGGATTCGAATTGGAAAGGAAGAAGTCAAACTTTCGTTATTTGAAGATGATATGATAGTGTATATAAGTGACCCCAAAAACTCTACCAAAGAACTTCTACAGCTGATAAATACCTTCAGTGATGTGGCAGGATACAAGATCAACTCAAAAAAATCAGTAGCCCTCCTATACACAAATGATAAAGAAGCAGAGAGGGAAATCAGAGAAAGTTCACCTTTCATGATAGCCACAAATAGCATAAAGTATCTTGGGATAACACTAACCAAGGAAGTGAAAGATCTATTTGACAAGAACTTTAAGTCTTTGAAGAAAGAAATTGAAGAGGACACCAGAAAAATGTAAAGATCTCCCATGCTCTTGGATTGGTAGGATCAACATAGTAAAAATGGCAATTCTACCAAAGGCAATCTATAGATTCAATGCAATCCCCATCAAAATCCCAACAAAATTCTTCACAGACCTTGAGAGAACAATAATCAACTTTATATGGAAAAACAAAAAACCCAGGATAGCCAAAACAATCCTATACAATAAAGGAACTTCCAGAGGCATTACCATCCCTGACTTCAAACTCTATTACAGAACTACAGTAATGAAAACAGCTTGCCAAAAAAAACAGAGAATATCACCATAGAATCTCCGTTTGGTGATAGATGGAGATAGAAACAGAGATCCACATCAGAGCACTGGACTGAGCTCCCAAGGTCCAGTTGAAGAGCAGGAGGGAGAAGATGAGCAAGGAAGTCAGGACCGCGAGGGGTTGGTCCACCCACTGAGACAGTGTGCCTGATCTAATGGGAGCTCACCAAATCCAGCTGGACTGGGACTGAATGAGCATATGATCAAACTGGACTCTCTGAATGTGGCTGACAATGGGGGCAGACTGAGAAGCCATTGATAATGGCACTGGGACTTGTTTCTACTGCATGTACTGGCTTTTTGGGATCCTAGTCTATTTGGATGCACAGCTTCCTAGGCCTGGATGTAGTGGGGAGGGCCTTGGACTTCCCACGGGGCAGGGTACCCTGCCCTCTCTTAAGGCTGGAGGCGGAGGGAGGAGGATGAGTGGGGGAGGGAGAGGGAGGGGAATGGAAGGAGGGGGGAAGTGGAAATTTTTGAATGGAAAAAAAATAAAAAAATAAAATTATGGAAAAAAATAAAATATCTGAGAGCCACATTAATCTATGAATATAAATTTTGTGAATGTGGAGGGCAGTTTGTTCATTTAATAAGTTTATTCCTGGGACCTGTCAGCCCCTGCACCGATTGTGGGTTCATGGTCAGGTTTACAGACCCAGGCATGTGTTTTCTCCTGTGGAGTCAGCCTTAAATCCATTCAGAAAAGTGGTAAGCCTCCCTTATAGCATTCATGTCACCATTGTACCCATGAGAATAAAATAGGTTTTTATATAGCTTTCTCCGACATCTTTCGTGTTAGTTATCAACACCCTGTTCTTTACCCTCATCACTCTCCACTGAAATCCCCTCTCCAATACTGTGTCTTTTACCTTCACACCACCTCTGCTCTACTACCTCCCCTCTCTTCAGATCTTTCTTCCCCTTCCTTACCAATGACCCCTTTCTATTTCCTGGAGTCCACAGTTATTCCAAATTAAACACACAAATTTAAATGTTCGACACCTGGATACACATATGAGTGATTACGAAAGCCTTGGTCTTTCTTGGTCTGAGTTAATTCACTCAGGATAATGTTTTTCAGTTTCATCTATTTATGTTGACATACATTTCTGTCTGACCGGTCGCACAACCATTTAGTCCCAAATAAACACATAGGGGTCTACATTAATCATAAACTGTTTGGTCTATTAGTTCAGGCTTCTTATTAACTCATAACTTATATTAGCATTATATTCTTGTCTGTGTTAGCCATGTGGATTGATACCTTTCATCAGTGAGGCATTCTCATCTTGCTTCCTCTGTGACTGGGTGACAACTGCAAACCACATGTTTCTTCTTCCCAGAATTCTCCTGTTCTTGTCACCCTACAAATTATCTACAAATTTCATAACTTTAATTTTTCTTTGCAGCTGAATAAAATCCCAGTGTGCATAGATACTGTATTTTTACTATCTATTTATCATTTCATGGACTCCTAAGCTGTTCCACTAGCTACTATGAATACAGCAACTATGAACATATCTTTGCAGTAGAAATTAGGGTCCTTTGATTATGTGTCCAGGAATGGTATAGCTGAAAGACTTTAATAAATGACTTATATGAGAGAAATGAGACACTAAAATTTATCAGTAATTACTGTACCATCTTACTCTTTTGTGATTTGCTTTTTCCCTTTTACTACAAACAGATTTTTTCTCATAGAATATATCCTAATTACAGTTCCCCTCCCTCTACTCCTCCCAGTTCTCCCCCACCACCCCTCTCATCAAGATCCACTCCCTTTTTGTCTGTTATTAGAAAATAACAGGCTTCTAAGAGATAACAAAACATGACAAAATATAATATGAAGAAAAATATTCATACCGAAGTTGGACAATGAAAACCATCAGAGGAAGCCCCAAGAGCAGGCACAAGAATCATTGACACACTCAGGAGTCCCATAAAAATACTAAGCTGAAAGTGATAATGTAGTTGGATTTTCTTTAGGCCTCCGACCAGCTCCCAAATAAAGACACAGAAACTTGTTATTAACTATGAAAATTTGGCCTTAGCTTAGACTTGCCCCACTAACTCTTTTAATTTAATTTAACCTGCTTCAACTACATTTTGCTTCAGGGCTTTTTAACCTTTCTTTAATTCTGTATGTCCCGCTTTCCTGCTTCCTCTGTGTGTGGCTGGCTGACCCCTGGCATCTCCCTGCTGTCTCTTTTTCTTCCTGCCCTTCTTTCTCTCCCAAGCCTAAATTCCTCCTCCTACTTATTCTTCTTGCCTGGAAATTCCACCTATACCTCCTCCCTTGCTATTAGCCATTCAGTTTTATATTAGATCAATCAGTTACCTTAGGCAGGCAAAGTAAAACTGCAACACATCTTTACATAATTAAACAAATGCAACACATCATTACATAAACAAATGCAAAACATCTTTGTATAATCAAATTCAACACACATTTGAATAGCTAAACAAATATTCTACAACTCCATACTATACACACAGAAGACCTGCTGCAGACCCGTGTAGGCCCTGTGCTTGCTGCTTCAGTGCAAGTTCATCTGAACTTTGATCATGTTGCTTCGGAGAGCCTTGTTCTCCTGGTGTCCTCCATCCCATCCAACTCTTACACGCCTTCTGCCTCCTCTTCCATAGGGTTCCCTGGATTCTGAAGGGAGGGATTTGATGGAGACATCCCATTTAGAGCCGTGTGTTCCAAGGTTTCTATCAGTATGTGTGTGCGATATCTGGTTGTGGGCCTTTTTATCTGTTCCCATCTGCTGCAGGCAGAAGCTGCTCTAACTATCTTACTCTTGAGACTTTAAATACATATTTAAACCAGTGATATAATTCAAATATATCAATATCTGCTATGGTTTAATTTTAACCCCCCCCAACATATGTTAAAGTTCTAAATCCCAGGACCTCATTACATGAGCTTATTTGGAAATAGGGTCTTTACAGATGATGAAGTTAAGATGAGACCATTATGATGAGTCTTAGATCATTATAATTGATTAATTTTAAAAAAGGAAAGTGTGGGCACAGAGACAAATACCAATAGAGGAAGGATGGCATAAAGATGCAAGGAAGTTTCTCTAAAGCCAACACTTATAGCCTGGAGAAGACCAGAAGCTAGGAAAGAGCCATGGGGCTGATTCTTCCTCATAGTACTTAGAATCAATTCTGACACCTTCATTTTGCACTTCTAACTTACACAACTGTAAAACAACATATTTCTGCCTATTCAAGCCATCCAGTGTAGGGAGAAACACCAGGACACTGAGACTGCACCAAAATTAAGGAACAAATTGTGTTTTCTAAGTTGCCAGAGAAGTTAAATATTAAGACTAAGACTAAATAGTGTGGCTATTTTATTTTGCTGTTGTGTTCATTATATTTATTGGTAACATAATTGATCACATAGTCAAAAGGGTCCTAGGAATGACACTTCAATAAGTATTTTGCTATTGAGGAGTTCCAGAGGGCAAAGAAAAAGTCAGTTTGAAACAAGTACTGAAGCCGAAGCTAAATGCTGCTACAGGCTCAGTTATAACTACCTAATATGTCACATATCTTCAAATCCTTATTTTGAGTGTGGTATGCTTCTCCTGTATTCCTGTTATAAGGGAAGTACTGTGAAGGTTAGTGAGGGTGTTATCTATTTTTCTCATCACTATATTTCTAATGTCATAAGTATGCTTTGAACATAAAAGGTATTAAGTCATTATTTTTCCAAATAATTAAATCAACCTCCAAGCAAGAGTCAAATAGTTAAAATAATATACTCCTAATTTGGCACAGTTTTTTGTTATGTATTCAAGTTCTCATTTGAACCACAACTTATAAACATGGCTTGGTTTCCTCCTTAAAGGAAATATTGTAACAGGAAAATATGTTTCTTTGCCAGTTCCCCAATCATGAGCCACAGGAGCAGTGCCCCATAAGGAAACTCCCAAGATAGTCAATTATTTCAATAATGGTCTCAGCCTGCAATATTCCTTGGAGGGAAACTATTTCAAATGGACATTGAAGTTTCGAGTTAAATTTGGGAATTCACAGACCCTGAAGCCAGATTGGACTTAGTTGACGGAACACTAATTGATAGCAATTAAAAATGTCAATGTCATAGGTTCTTCCAATGAAATAAAGTGATTGCTGCTTCCTTCACAGGGTGAGGTACTTTTTAAATGAATGCATATGAAGCTCCAAAAATTATGCCGGTAAATGCTAAAAATCTATCACTATTATAGTCCATGGAAGGGAAAAGAGTTCTGGCAAGACAAAATATATGTGATTCTGAAAGGTTGCCATATGATTTCTGATTTACCTAAAACTGTCATAAGCAAAATCATTGAGACTGTTTGCTTCAGAGGTTGGAGCGAAGTTGAGTTTTTTCCTAGCCTCTGGAGATTGCACAGAGATCATTCATGTTGAATGATGGCATTAGTTGAAGCAGTATCTAGCAGTTCAACACATGGTTTAGTAAAAGCATGGGGGAGAATTCGATGATAGCATTTGAAGGGGAAACTGCCAATGAACAAAACTAGTGAGGAGGCAGTGTAGCCCAGGGTTTAGCTGGAGTGTTTTTAAAGAGCAAAGACAGACAGTCCCTATTGGTTTCAGCAAGTATTCTCCCGAGAGCTAGCTCCTTACCTACAAGCAGTGCTGTAACGGCTGAAGTCTTTAGTCTTTGAAAGCCAAGAAATTGCGAAAAGGCAGGTTGCACTAACAAATACATAGTCCTGCATTTGCCATTTCTTTCATTCGGATTTTGTGGTACAAATCATGCCTGGTACCAGAACGAGGGATTACACTAAGTTACATTACAGGTGTTTACTGCTTTGGGGATTCCAAGAGGAAATGGCCTGTAGACCGTAACTCCCCCCTTTGTCACAATAAAATGAATCCTATTACTGAAAATAACATGGGTGAGAATTATCCACTCTGAGGATGCTCCAAGTCTCCCCACTGCTCACACCTGGCATTTTAACCATTTTATAAAGTTTCATAGATGTTATGCTTTGGTCCAAACTATGAAATTCAAATGAATACATTCTGGTGCTTATTTAACAGCTCCAAAGAGGTGTTTAATAGAGGTTATCTCTTGAATTCTTCTTTGCTCCATTTATGAATTGAGATGTGACTGTTATCACTGAAAGTCAGATGTTGTGATTTTACATATGACTCCCCTTGACCCTAGTTGTTGGAAACAGTTTTAGGCCTGAGCGTTAAAGGAGCTTAGCTATCACCAGCAATATAACATTAGGAAATAGTTTAATGTTTGTGCCTTCAGTTTTCTTTCCCTCAAGCACCTCACTAAAAAGAAATAGCCTATGTAGGAACTCTAGCACAGATGTGGTACCTATCAAGTACCAGATTAACATTAATTCACATTCACAGGCACATTTTGTGTTCTCCCCAAGCTTATAATCAATCCTTGTGTGAACATCTATCCCTTTTTCCTACATGACCTAGAAGGGTCTACTATCAAGACCACTGTTTTCTCAGCTCCAATCTTGCTTTATGTGTCATTTAAATGCAACCTGGTTTATATGTTATTTCTTCTTAAGAATCTGCACATTGTTTCCTGACAGACCACCAAGTAATCCAATAATTGGAATAGACATCCACAGAGAAACAGCACTTATAGCATTATGCAAATATCTAAGGTAAGACTTACAGGAATTGTTTTTTGTGTGTGTGTGTGTGTGTGTGTTCTTGGAGTTCAAACAGTCCCGGACATACTATCTGTATGCTGAATAGCAAGGAGCACTGGTGATAGAATTCCATCCTATTCTGAAGCCTCAGAAACAAAGGAAAGGGGAGGAATAGTGGTGGAAGAACCACAGTCTGAAAGAACGAGGACCATAGACTTTAGCATCCAAAGGTAGATAAGACAAATGTTCCACTACAAGAAGAGAAAGACAATTTTTCATTCCTCTGCCTTTTTCTTCTATCTCGGCCCTCATCAATTTGGATGCTGCCATGTACACTAGTGAGGCTAGATCTTCTTTACGGGCTCTACTGATTCAAGTGCTAATCTCCTTAGGGTGCACCTTCCCACACACACTAAGCCATGTTTTGCCAGGTATCTGGGCATCCCTTATCTCAGGCAAGTTAACATATGAAGTTATCTATCGCATAAATTAATTTTCATTACATTAAAAAATGGCTAGAAGACAGTAGTAGAGAGGGCGTGACTACAACTCACTAAAATTAATGTGCCTATTAGACAAGAGCTTCTTTGAACACATGGGAAAGGAAATGAAAGAAAACTGGATTCATAAAACTTACCAAGATTTAAATAATTATATATAGTAATGTCTTGAAAATTAAATACATATTTACTGAATATGCTAACCAACATGCTATACTCAAAGAGAATACAAATACTAGCTTCCAGTGATGCAGATCAAGACATCATTTAGAAAAAGAATTTTTACAACTAGATAAAATGATTTTAATCGCCTTAAAAGCATCAAATAGCTAAACTCAAAGCCTAAACTGTGGAGGAAGGACCATCCAGAGAGTAAAGTGGAAATGGAGTGCCAAGCTATTTCTGCCCAGAGTGCATTTTCTCAAATCACTCTCTACATTTAGGCCTTGGTTCAGAAGGGACAGATACGAAGACCCAGGGTCAGTCAAGTGTAGGAAGAATTATATGAAAATTCAGAACAACAAGAAAAAGAAAAGATTCTAAAAGGATTGGGATCAGAATAGCATAACCTTTTATAACAAGATATTCTAGAAGACCATGAAGCAGTGTCTTCAAAATGCAAAGGGGGAAATTATTTTTCAATTAACAGTGTGAAAAAAGAACTCTAAATGCAGCCAAATTAAAAATCAACTGTGTATTTAGAAGTATGCATTTTCAGGCACTTATTTCTTAGTTCCTTTTCTTGGAAAGTTACAGGGGGAAATCTTTTCTAATAAAAAGAAACTAAAAAAAATATAGACCCCATGAGACAATCGATAGAACACAGAAAGGTGGAGGAAGGAGACTCTAATCAACTATACAAGGGGCCTAAAACTTCACCAACAGAACAAGATGATGGTCTTCGGGAGGAAAATCCACAGCAGGGGCAGCAATAGCCAGTTTTTCTGTTTAGAGTATAATTGTAGTAGGTATATAGCACATCTAATAGAGCAGATAGAAAAAAATAAAATTTAAAGGTGCCAAAATAGATCAATTGTAACTTCAAGAGAAACAACCAGCCATATAAAGAAAGTGACAGACACAATCTGACTTAGTAGTAAACAATATTGAAATAGTCATAATAATGTAAATACTCCTGAGTTATGAAAATAGTAGCAAAACTATATGCAAATGAGGGAAGGTTGAGTGTATAGAATATGTGCATATAGAGGTTTGTATGAATGATAGGGCAAAATTCTCATTTATCATAGCAAGAAGTTAACAGACATATAGAAAGTGATGAATTTTTTTAAAAAAATCTCTTTTGTTTCTGAAATTGCACTTTGCTTTTTTTGTTTGTTTGTTTGGTTTGGTTGGCTCATTGGTTTTTGTAGGCAGGGTTTCTCTGTGTATCCCTAGCTATTCTGGAACTTGCTCTGCATACAAGACTGGCCTCAAACTCAGAGAGATCTGCTTGCCTCTGCCTCCTGAGTGCTGGGATTAAAGGTGTATGCCATCACTGCCCAGCACATTTTATTTTTAATAGTATTTTATTAAGTATTTGAGAATTTCATAGTGTATTTTGATCATATTCACATCCATCTCCAGACTCCTCCCAATCCATCCTCACTGTCCCTAATCACCCACATTTAGATCTTTTTTTTATGCTATGAAGTATAATTTGTGTTACCCAAATACTTGTGTATATGGGGCCACCCTCTGAAGTGTAGTCAGGGGTCATACTCTTAAAGAAAACACAGTCTGCCTCTTCCAGAAAAACTTTTTTTAAGTTATTAATACAAGACATCAAAAATGGCTGTAATTGTTGGAAGTGATCGTCTGTGGGCAACAGACCTATAAGGAGAGAAAATATAGATTACTCTCAGTTTCTTATTTTAGGTAGGCAATGGTAGCAGAGAAACTATATGATATAAATAGCAAACATTCTTCTGAGTTGTATACTTAATCATTACATGGAATCATGACAGTAACTTAATAAGTAAAATTTGTCATTCTTTGTGACAAAGGAGAAAACTATGACTTGAAAAGATGACATGACTTATTTATGTCCACAAAGCTAGGAAATGACAGAGCTAAGATTCCATACAGACTTGTAGATTGGTCTGTCTCTGAAGTCTCTGTCTTTGGCATTCATGCTATCCCAGGTCTCAGAGAAACAGCCCCACCTTATAGTCTCCAAAGCTTCACCCAATAGCTCATCACAATCCATTTCTCTTGCTAGGTCCTGTAATTTCTTCTTGATCAAACCTGAAAGTTAAGCAGGAGACTTGCAGCCAAGTATTAAGGAAACGAAATAACTCTAAAAAATGCTTTCAAATTCTCAGGTCTTTTTTGTGCTTTCCAAAGAATTCTCCCCAATGCCCTGACTGATGGCATTGCTAAGAGAGGGTACCATCAAACCAAAAGTGACTGGAGCAAAGTAGAGAAAGCAGCTAAGGAAGATAGGTCAGACTCCAACTGTCAGATAGGGCTTGTCTCAGTTTCATCCCTTCTCTACTCACCCCCAAGCCCCCAGCAATCACATTCTAACCATATCATACCATGTGAAATTGTATTATGTCATAAGAGCCCTTGACTGTACACTCACTTCTTCACCACTGCTCAGCTTATAGAATCTCCAGGATAGTGTCTTTCCTGGCCCATCCAGCTAGAAGCAAGCACTCCTCCTTTGGCTTCTATATCGGAATCCATATAGCTCAGTGTCACACATACTTACAATCTTGTCTGTTTCTGACTTAACAAGCTATATGCATCCTAGTGGCACATGTGTGCATCTCTGCATTAGTAAATATTTATGTGTGTGACTATTAATTTTCTTTCATAAAGAAAATGTCATGTGATAATATCATTAAAGAATGCTTATATGACATGCTAACCATGCTTATCTTTGGGGGGTTGAATCATGTGCTAGTCATTCTTTCTGTGTTTCTAAAATTTCTGTAATAACATGTACTACTTTGGTAACCAGGAAAAGATACCGTAAGATAACTTGACTGCATTAAAATAAAAACCTTCTGTTCATCTGAGATATAATTTCAATAGTAAAAAGGAAATGTGCAAGCGTTATTGTGCCACAGAGAAAAGAACTCCCACGTATCAATAAGGAAGAGACAAATAAAACAATACAAAGTGGGTTTAAGTAACAAATTTTAAAGGAGGAATTGTGAACTAATTATACATCTCAGTGATAGAACACTTACCTAGTATGCAAGCAGCCCTGGGCTTAATCCCAAGCACTGTGGTAATAAAAGACAGATTGAATAACCAAAGAATATATTCCACATATATACATACTTCAATATGTAATTTAAAGAGATTAAAGTCATTAGTAATTCAAAAGGTAGAAGTTAAACTTTCAATAACGTATGACATCATTTTGGCAAAACAATCAAATCTCTACAATACCAAGTGTTTCAAGGACAGAGAGAATCAAGAACTCTCACACGCTGATGCTGAATTATCAACTTACTTAACCACCATTTTGGGAAACAGTTTGGCGCAATCTGCCAATATGCAGAAAAATATGTTTCTTTAATCAGGAATACAGGCACAAAAAATAGATATACATGGACAACATAAAATGTCCATTGGTTATAATTGCCCCAAACTAGAAAGAGTCTCAACAATAGAAAGGATAAACTATGACATTATCATCAAATGAAATGTTACATGGCAATGAAAATTCCTGAATTATAACTCTACAGACATATAAATGAGTCACATAAATACAATGTGGAGCAGAGAAGGCACAACCAATACAAACAATATGATTTTATTATTAAAATAAAGTTCCAAATAGTCAAAACTACCATTCTTTAGGGATGTTAACACAGCTAATAGAACTACAAAGAAGACTGGAGGTGTACTCCATGGTAGACCACTTGCTAAGGATGCATGAAACTATGTTCATTTTCCATCACTGCAAAATAGTAAAAATGAAAAATACTAAAATAATCAATAATGAAGAACATGATTACTATGCAAAAGCAGGATGGAGGCTGTATCTGTTAGGGAGGGAATTCAGTTATTAATGGGAAGGGACATTTGGGAAGCTTCTGAGGTACAACTAATGCTTTCTTTGTATGGACAGCAATTAACATGGGTATATGCTTTATAAAATATAAGTATATAACTAGAAATGTGAGAATTGTATAGAATTTCTCTAAGATGCCTTTTAACACTACAAAGGTCCTCCATACTGGCAAAACTTAACCATTTAAAGTTAAGTATTGGTATGATTCCTAAAAGAATGTTTCTAAATAAAATTGATGTGAATCCTGGTGGGCTAGAAACTTCATGCTAGGCTCCTCCCCTTATTAGTGCTCTCTCATCTTTATCTCCTCTATGAAGCCATTGCCATTTCCTGTTCTTGAAATTGCAAATCTCTTGCTTTAGAACAAGTTGGCTAAGACCTGGGCTTCACCTCTTCTTAGAACCAATAGGTACACATACCCTAACAAAAAAATCTTTTCCGGAGTTTGAAATTTCTGGCCTAGGGTGCCTAAAAGTTTGGCTATAGCCTATTTAGAATATCAAAATCATAACAAAACCAACTTGAACTTTGTGGGTTGTCCTTATGATTGGAAGAGTGGATTAGGAAATTTAGTTATAAAAACCTACAGACTCTAGGAACATTCCATTCCTTGCCTCTCCGGGTTTTGGTAGCCACCTCCATTCCCTGGTTTATGGCTGCTTTGCTCCAATATCTGCCTATACCTTCATTTTACTATCCCTTCTGTATGTGTCAAATCTCCCTATGTGCCCTCTGAAGCAGTTTACAACGGCATTCAGTTACCATCCAGGTAGTCTTGGGTGATTCCTTTTTCTTTTTAATTATAATTGTTCCATTAATTTACAAAGTAGCAAGTTTCTGCAGGCATTTTCATGCACACTTATTTTGGAGTGACCCTCACTTCACCTCATCCTCTCCCCTATCTCTCTACTCTCCATTGCTGCTTAAAACCTTCTATCTCCAGTATTACCACTTCCATTTTCAAATTGTATGTGTTCTGTCACCCTCCCTGTATTACCATCCTTCTCCCTTTAGGGCCTCTTCTTCCTGTTAGTAGCCAATTCCTAGTTTCCTGCCACAATACATAAACCTACATTAAATACAAATATATTAAAAATTGAAGCTAAGGTCCATGCATGAGAAAAAACATATGCTAGTTGTCTTTCAGAGCCTGTGTTAGCTCACATTTAAAACATTTTCCTAATAATTACCAAGGAGTTAGAGCCTGGTACATTTAGAACCACCATTCAGTACCACTACAGTATCCAAATATAAAGTCACCCATGCCCAGTGACACTGTCCTGCTGCTCACTATGCCAACAAGTAACCCAGTGTTCTTGCAGTGTATCTGTGAATCACCTACAATGCAACCATAAACCTTTTTTTTGGACTTCAACCCGAGCCTCGGTCTCCACATATCCTTGATATTCGTGTCTTTCGTTCTCAGTGCAATGTCTTCCCCCCACAATGTATCACTGCACTCTTATATTATTGGCTATATAAAAGTAAGAAGTTTTAGCTTTAGTTAAAATTTTTCAGACAATATATTTTGATCATACTTTCCCTCCCCCACTTCTCACAGATCCTCCCTACTTCCATACCCACCTAACTTCATGTTCTTTCTCTCTCTCAAGAAAAAACAAAAAAAAAAAAAAACAAAAAATGAAAATCAAAAACTGGTTTAAACATAAGAAAAATAAATATAAATATCATCAGTAATTCTTCCAGTATCCAAATGAATCATCTTGGTAACTCTCTGGGGTGCACACATGCCACTACTGAAAATCCTCTTGCTCTCTATATTTCTACTCCCTAGGCCAGGAGGGATGGGGGTGGGCCTTGGACTTCCAACAGGGCAGGGCACCATGCCCTCTTTCAAGGAAGAAGGGGGAGGGAGGAGGGGTGGGGGGTAATGGGAGGGGACCGGGAGAAGGGGAAGAAAGGAAAAAAAAAATTTTATCTTTAATTATGTTCTTGAATGGAAAAAATAAAACAAAACAATGTAAATAAATAAAAAAAATAAAAAAAATAAAAAAAAATTCCAAGGAAGAACTTTAAGGACTGTGCTGCTGATGACAGGAAAGTTGAATGGGCCCAGACTGTAGCTTCACTCATGGCAAGTCAGACTGTATCTTTCTGATATATTTGGGGGTTTTTTTGGAAATGATTTCAATGGGGAAAATTTTTTTTTGCTCTGCAAAAAAAATTACAAAAAATAATAATATGTTTGAAACCCACTTGTCTGGAGCACTCTCTTTTGGTGTGAGCCTCTGGGCGGCCTTTCATGCAGGTGGCACATGACATCACTCGGCCCCAGCTGTTCCTTATTAACTCAGCCTCTCGGCAAAAGATACAGTCTTTTACAACTTGACTTTTTTAAGGAGACGGCCCATTTTCCAAATCAACCAAACACATTAAACACAGTTAGAGTGCAACATTCCATAAATACAAATTTGACAAATAAATCTTTTCTCTTCCTAGCCTCCACTAAGACAAGGAACAATGTGAAGGTCTGAAGGACACTAAGCTTGGCCATAGGGAAAAAAAAAAGCATCTCCATTTTAACAGAAGGGAAATGTCTGCCAAGCAGGCTGCTGCAGACTGCTCCTCCAGTGGGTCAAAGCACAAGAATCACCCAGGAGCCCTAACCCTCACAGAGACCTCTAAACCATCTCCCACATGAGCTGACTTTGTAAATACTTTCTTTGCCTGCTCGTGATGCCTAATTAGGCCCTGACCATGAGGCTAAGAGGTGAAAAAGAAAAGCCAGGACGCCTGCAAACTGCCACTTGAGTTCACAGCAAAATGACAAGCAGCATGTGTGATCTAAGGGGAAGAATCTGACAGTCACACTTCCATCTTTCAACCACATTTTTTTTTAACATGGGGAGGTTATGGCATCAATAGTGTCATCTTCTAATAGAAAGGACAACTGCATATAATGCATAATTACTGTTCTAAATGACTTGTTATTTTGACTGCCTATTCTAAAATGTCTGTAATTGCTTCCAATGAGACTTTGAATAAATGATAAGTCAGCACGGGCAATCACTGGTGGAGACATAGCATAGCCTAGGAAAACTTAGTACAAATTATTTTGTCATGTGTCAGTTTCACCAATTCCTGATTATGATCACTAGGAATTTGAACTTCTTTGTTGAATATATCTCCCAACTGTGTCCCACTTAGGCAACAGAAGGAGTACTACACGTAGGTGTATAAAAGAAAAGGCAGTTTATTTTCAAGGGCAATGAGCAGACGCTGGCAGAGCCTGATAAATTAGTTTATAGAATTTTAGCTTGTGCCAAATCCTGGTCCTTTCTGTAAAGCAGAACAAAGTAAGGAAAAAGCACACCTCGCTGAGAGTTATTGCCATCTCTCCAAATAAACTCCCCTCCCCATATGCTTGTTTGCCAAGTCTTAAAATAACAAATCACTTCTTTATAACAAAATTGTCTCCCTGGAATAATAGGCTTCAGTGTGAATTCTGATAGAGCAATAGCTCCTCTAAATGACAGCAAAAGCTTGCAGCAGGGATGTGAGGCACATCTATTTCAGGGCTTCCCATTAGTGTGAAAAGCAGTTCGGTAAGAAATGAAGTCATTTCCTGACTCATTGGGATGCCATGTTTAAACCGCAGTTATCAGCCTAAAGATACAAAGGTTGAGAAAATGTGGGCTGAGCCTATAAGAGGTGAATCATCCCTTAAGGACACAGGAAACCAAAGTTTTCAGGTCTTCCACATATGACTAGATCATATTAGAAGGAAAAGTGGGGCTGAGTAAGAGCCCCCATCTATTCTTTACATGATAAGAAGGCTCTCTATCCTATACCTTCTGTTAAAACCAGTTCCATAAAGAATCTACTGGCATATAACTACATTCATAAGTGTGGAAGTAAAAGAAACAGCTCTGTGTTTAAGAACTAGATACATCAGGTTCCAGGGAGAAGATGGATTTGAATTCTGCTAATTTGTATGTTTCTAAAAACTCATACAGAAACTAGACTTTGCTGAGCAGTTAAGAACACTAGATGCTCTTGTAGAGGACCTGGGTTCAGTTCCCAGCACAGATGTGGTGGCTCTTAACCATCTGTAACTCCAGTTCCAGACAGTCCAACACATTCTTCTGGCCCCAGTAGGCACTAGGTCTTCATGTGGTACACAGATGTAAATGCAAGCAAAATACTCATATACATTTTAATTAATTAATTTTTTAATTAAAAATCATGTTTATTGAACTTTAGTATTATATAGTTGTAAAGAGCCAACTGAATGGATATGACATAGGATTCCCCTCTGTATGCTGTGAATACCATTGGTTAATAAAGAAATCTGCCTTGGCCTCTGGTAGTGTAAAGTGGAGCTAGGCAGGAAAAACTAAACTGAATGCTGGGGGAAAGAAGGCAGAGTCAGGAGATGCCATGTAGCCACAGCCAGGAACAGATGAGCCAGAACTTTGCTGGTAAGCCACAACCACGTGGTGATACACAGATTAATGGAGATGGGTTAAATTAAGATGTAAGAGCTACCCAATAAGAAGCTAGAGCTAATAGGCCAAGCAGTGATTTAATTAATACAGTTTCTATGTGGTTATTTTGAGTCTGGGCAGCCAGGAATGAACAAAGAGTCTCCTACTACATGGATGTTTATTAACTTTTGGCTGATGCTTTAGTTACTTTTCTATTTGCTGTGATGAGACACCGTGAACAAGGCAACTTTGAAAAGAAAGCTCATAATTCAGGGACTCACAGTTCCAGAAGGTTGGAGTTCTTGACCATCATGTCAGGGAGCATGGCAACTAGCAAGTAGGGATGGTGCTGGAACAGTAACTGAGAAATTATATCTGATCCACAGACATAAGACAGTGAGAACAAACTGAGAAATAGCATGGGCTTTTGAAACTTCAAAGCCCACTACCAATGGCATACCTCCTCCAACAAGGCCACATCTCCTGATCCTTCTTAAGCAGTTCTACTAACTGGAGACCAAGCATTCAAACACGTGAGCTTATGAAGGCCATTCTCATTCAAACAACCACATCCTATTGTGTGACTTCCATAGGCTTGTGGCCATATCATAATGCAAAATTCATTTAAAACAACTTCAAAAATCCCCAGTCTCTCACAATATCAATATACTTTAAAAGCCCAAAGTCTCTTCTGATACTAAAGGCAATCTCTTATCTATAAAATCAAGATTAAAAAATCTAATTACATACTTCAAACATATGATGATACAGAATATACATTACCATTCCAAAAGAGAGGAAAGAGGGCATAGTAAACAAATACTAGACCAAATCAACCCAGTAAGGCAAACCCAAAATCCTGTAGCTCTGTGTCTGATGACAAAGGAGTTAGATGACTCTGCCCTTCCAGCTTTGTTGGCTGCAACACACTTCTCTCTCATGGGTTGGTTCTAGTCCCTGTCTACAGTTTTTCTTGGAAGACAAATAGCCCACAGCTCCAACATCCTGGAGTCTCCAACGCAATCTAGGCTTCACATTTATAGTTTCAACCAATGGTCTCTTGGGGTCTGCAGGCAGGGACTCCCCTGCCACACACATGTGGCTCTCCTTAATTTTGTAGGAAGATTCCACAACCTCTTTACTCATGTATTCTTCATGACTCTAAAAGCCACATGGCCAATGCTGCCAAGTTCTGTTGCTGACTTGAGTGGGAACCTGGCCCTCTCCTTGTATTACATTTGTATAAGCTTTGGTTTTTTGAACTTTTTACGAACAGATACTTCCCTAGTCCTTCTCTTTGCACAAGTTGGAGGGCCAGCTGCACAGGGCACTGCCCTGAGGCTGCCACTCTCTTTATTCCACTTTGCCTTATCTCTTTCAGCACAAAGCAAGGTTCCAACATTAAAGTTCCTGTTAGTATTTTTCTCCTCAATCTGTACATTTTGTATTTCTTTTTGTCCTGCCTGTTCCTTTTCATTGTAGATCTGCATTACGAGTTACCACTAATAAGCACATGACACAGTAGGCTGTCTTAAAATCTCCTCCGGTGATGAAATCCATCCAAAACTCTTCAGTTTAGCTTCAGGCAGATTCTTGGGACAAGGGGAAAAAAGGCACATTCTTTGTGAAAATATCACAAGAATGGTCTCTAGCCCAGATGCTAATATTGTCCCCTCTGAAACCTCTTCAGGTGTCCTTGATAGTTCACGTGGCTCTCAGCAGTACTGTCTTCCAAGCTCCTACTAGAATGTTCCATTATGCCCCACTTACAATGTTCACTTTCCTAATTCAAAGTCCCAGGGTCTTCTACATTTAAAAAAAAAGGTCAGGCCTGTCACAGCAATAGCTCACTCCCTGGTATCAACTTTTATTTTAGCTACTTTCCTATTGCTGTGATGGGCTATCATGACCAAGGCAACTTATAAAAGAAAGCATTTAATTTGTTGGCTCATGGTTCTACAGAGTTGGAGTCCATGACAAGCATGGCAGGAAGTATGGCAACAGGTATTGAAGCAGTAGCTGGGAATTATATCTGATCCATAGGTATGAAGCAGAGAGAGAGAGAGAGAGAGAGAGAGAGAGAGAGAGAGAGAGAGAGAGAACTAAGATATGACCTGAGTTTTTGAAGTCTCAAGCCCACCCCCAAAGACACACCTCCTCCAAAAAAGCCACACCTCTTAATTCTTCCCAAGCAGTTCCATCAACTGGGGACCAAGTATTCATATATATTGGACTGTGGGGGCTATTCTGATTCAAACCACCAGAGCAGAATTCTTACAAAATATTAAAAATGAAAGTAAGTGGTTGGAGGAGTATCAGAAAAAGTTATACAGAATCAGAGACAAATCAAAAAAAGGCAAATTAGTGAAGAAGAAATATCCAAGAAATTTCAGTAAGAAAAAAAGAAAGAAGGAAAGGAATGGAGAATAATGAGCCATGGTTTCCTCAAAATCTTTAGTGTATAAATAGCAAAGTATTCTATTTTTAATGAAATTAATATGTCAAAGACAAACTCTAGAAGGTTGTATTCTCCAACAACTAAGACTTACTGGCTGTTATCCTTATCTATCACTAGTAAATGAGTAAATGAACATACTAAGATATTTGCATTGACTATAAATCCTTACAGTTGTTTTATAGGATAAGTACTTCTACTGAGCCATTTGAACAAAAGAGAGAAAATGAGGTTGAGTAGTTAAGTAGCTTGCATAAGCTTTCATGGTTCTAAGAAAGAAGAACGATGATGTGCTCCTGTGAGCTTCTAGTGCCAGCCCTTTATTGCCATATACATAAAGCTCCACCTACTCAAGATAGTGTGGTTCTGCCCTCCGAAGTTCTACAGTTCCATCATCTATGCATCTTTAATATTGAACACTTACAATTTTTAATGTTTGTTGCATTTTGGTGCACAAAATGTCTTCCTAACTAGACTACAAAACATTGCATACAGTGCTGTAAATAATACTTCTCTGTAATCCCCACAGCACTTACCGCTATTCCCTACTCATTATATAAGATTTAATTGGAACCTCAACAAAGTAACTTTCAAAACAACTCTTCCAATAATTTTGCAATCAAACGAACTCTACTAACATCCTTTGCTAAGCAGTAGTCATCCTTTGAGATCATTGGAAATTTAAGTTAAGCAAAGAAATGTCATTCTATTCCTTTTGACTGATGAAACCAAAAATAATCACTTTACATCTCCAAAGTGTTTGACCCCCGTGAAAGCAGGGGGAGAGTGAGCCATCACTAGCACACAAATGTGTTCTGCTGAAAGCAATCAAATAAATCAAGCAACCCCCAAAATATAGTTAAAGCCAAGTGACTCAGAAACAGCTCATGTTTTTAGTTACTTAGAATCCAAAGTTACTCTGAAACATGAATATTTTTAAGGCATTACTCATTTTGCTTTCTCTGATAAAACTAAAATAATCCAATACAATTATCTGAATGGTTATAATTTAAAGATTTAAAATGCAGGCTCAAAACCTAACATTTCAAATTAGTATCACTCTTTAGGACAAACTCTAACTAATAATAATGATCTGGTATAAAAGTATCCTGGAGAAACTAATTTGCTAGCATTTTCTTTTTATTAAGCTAATCTAGAGAGAGAGAGAGCATCTATGGGAGCTGTCCTAGAGAATGCACAGCACTGTAGAAACCATGCATCTGAAAAATCATTACTCAAAATTGAAAGCCTCTTTCCTTTCTTACCTACAAAAGCATTTATTCTCATGCTGAAAAATTAAATATGGTTCAAGACCTTTACTTAAAAATAATTGAGTTTCACAAAATCAATAAACTCAAACAATTTCCAAGTGACCTTATCAGTAGCTCAAGGATGACAAATAGGTTTAATCACACACACCAACTCCTGCTGGTTGGTAATAGAGATGCGGATGCTGTGTTGAGAAAGATTCTGAGGCCACATCCAAGAAAATACATGTTTAGATCAATCAGTAGGATCAACAATGTGTGTGAAAGAGGAACTATTGGTAGCAAAAATTTGCATTAACTGCCATAGTTTCTTGAAAGTAAAATACAAGACCTCAATCTGGATATGAGTCATGGATTTCCAAAGTGTCACTGGGTTGTTTGACTCATTTCAATAGAAAATTCATTGATAAGAAGTGGTCTAGATGTGTGGAGCTATAACTGAATATATAAGGGAATATATAATATATAAAGGAATAGGGAAAGAACTGAACATTTTGATAGCTTGATATAAGTCAAGCACTGAATAGATTAGCCTTAGCTCAACCATATGCTTCCATAACCATATCAAAGACTTTTATCATTATCAGTAATACTGCCCCTGTGTTATCTTAATCATTTAACTCTCTAACTACCATGTCCTATCTTTCTGGCTTATTCCACCAAGTGCCCATCCTTGCAATAACCTATCTACCTCACTAATATATCCAACCCATTAAGTCTTTCCATGGTTTCATTGTCCATCATCTTTATACCATGGTCTTCCTCCTACTGACTTGTCAATCTCTCCTTTGCATCCTGTTAGTTCCATTGTTCCTTTCTTTATTCATCATAATTGCCTAGCAATTATAAACTCAGTTCTCTTTTCATTCCAAGCCTGTATTCATGTGATATAAACATGACCATAGAAGTGATTACTCATATTCAAAAGTGATTATCTCAATCAGGTCCTTAGAAAGGTTGTCAGTCCTTCTATATTTCTTTTATCCAGATAGTCTTCCAATAGACATCTCTCATTCTTTCTTCTGTCTTTAAGCCCTGTGTTTCTTCCTCCTTATTTATTCTCTATTGATGGTCCTATTTCCTGGTTAATAAAAACCACAGAAACAACCAGAAGGAAATTCACTCCATTTTATGCCTCTCCAACTACTTTCATCACCTTCTCTATGTTCTCCCTTTTTATGATACAAGGGATGTGTTGTTCATTCAGTGGTCAAAAGCCAAGTTCTCCACTTTTGTATTATATCCTACCTCTCTTCATTAATCAAAGAAATCATGCCCTCTCTCTTATCTTCAATTATTCTTTTCTACTAAAAAAAAATCCCACTAGGGGCTGGATAGATGGCTCAGAGGTTAAGAACACTGACTCCTCTTCCAGAGGTCATGAGTTCAATTCCAGCAACCACATGGTGGCTCACAACCATCTACAATGAGATCTGGTGTCCCCTTCTGGTGTCCAAGCATATGTGCAGGCAGAATACTATACATAATAAATAAAGATTTATTTTTAAAAAATCCCTCTAGAATTGAGACAACTATGTTCAATTGCCAATCCAGTAACTCCACTGAACTATGTTTCATAGCATGTATCTCAAACTTTTTAGGTCTCAGACTAAATTCCTCAGGTTGTCCCAAATCCCAAATACCCCGTACTGTTCTCCATCTTGGTAAATAGCAGCCTCTATCCATATAATTGCTCATTAAAATTAGCGGCCTCCTCCTTACATCCTCTACTCTCTAGTCTTTCATTCTCAATCAGTAAATCCTCATCACTTTACATCTAAATCCAGCCACTACAAAAATGACTGCTCATCAATTCATAGTCCTAGATACCCTTACAGGATTTTTTCTCTAATCTTAGCCCATATTCCCAAATATTGTTTATAAATGTTCTTTTACATTTAAAGGGAGATATGATATAGATATGAATAATTTGCATTGGTATAAATTTTGATTTATTGGTACAAGTTTAAGGTCAATTTTGTTATATATATATGTATTTCTGATCTTGATTAAGGTATTGTGATTGTATAATTCATTTAAAAATGTAATGTATAATTAAGAAATATAGGTTAATAGATAATCTCTATAATAGTTAAGTTTGTAGTCATGTTAGTTAGATTTTCTAGATGTGCACAGATATATTTCAGATAGGCATTCTTCATATCTTTCAAAGACTCAGAAGATGGCATTTAAAATGTTTTAATAACTTAGGACTTTTCATGACAATAAGACACGTCTGCTCCTGGCAGCACCAATCTACTTCAAGAGGAAGATGGGCATCAAAGAGGCTCCTTATGGAGTTGGTTAGCCATTTGGGCAAAAAAAAAACTGCTCTTGCCTGGACTGTTGCATAAACTGGACACGAAGAACCCGGAGAGAGAGGACTGCTGAACTTGCCTAAAGGTGAGAAGATCCTTCAGGGTTCCTGATTCATAAAAGAGTCTGTGAGACATTTTACAGGATATAAAAAAGTGACTAACCTGTCTTTAAAATTTCCTGCTTTATGAAAAAGTCTGCTGGATACTATGGACCTGTAGGCTAAAGATGGATGCCCCAATGGTACAGAGGAACTTTGGGTGACTGTACAGGCAGCAAGATGTCTCTGTCATTTCTAGAGTTTTGGAAGTTGCTTACTTCTCGTTTACTTAGGTAATATATCCTTCTGAAATCTTTGATGGAGTTGAAAAATAAATAGTTATACTTTTCCTTTGTTATGATAAAAGATAAAATAGATATAAATATTGTAACTATGATTCTTGCTTGATAATTGTTTTGTTATATGTAATTTTACTATGTTAAAGTGAAAGCCTTTCTTTTTTGTTTAAACAGAAAAAGGGGAAATTGTGTAGGAGGTCCTTCTGTTTGTGTGTTGCTTTCATTGATTGAATAAAAAGACTGCTTTGGCCTTTTGATAGGGCAGTCTTTAGGTGGGCGGAGTAGACAGAAGAGAATTCTGGGAAAAAGACAAAAAGAGCCACCGCCATAAAATCACCAGAGTCAGACATGCTGAATCTTTCCCGGTAAGCCATGATCTCGTGGTAAACACAGATTAATAGAAATGGGTTAGTTTAAGATGTGAGAGTTGGCCAAGAAGAGGCTAGATATAATGGGCCAGGCAGTAATTAAATGAATACAGTTTCTGTGTAATTACTTCAGGAGTTAAGCTAGCCAGGCGCCAAGGACGTGGCCCACTCCTCATATTATACCCTACAGTATTATTTTGGCATAATGGCAAGGGAAATTCTTTAAAAAAAACTCATGTCATCTTATTCTTCTTCTTAAGAACCTCTAGTGCAATGGTTCTCAACCTGTGGTTCACAACCCCTTTGGGAGTTGAGAAACCCTTTCAGAGGGGTTGCCTAAGACCATTGTAAAGTGCAGATGCTTACATTACAATTCATAGCAGTAGCAAAATTACAGTTATGAGATAGCAACAAAAATAATTTTATGGTTTGGGGGAGGTCACCACAACATGAGGAACTGTATTAAAGGGTTGCAACATTAGAAAGGTTGGAAACCAACAATCTAGTGGCTTCCTATCTCATTTAAAATAAAACTTAGTCTTGCCAAGTCACTATAATACTCCCCCATAGACGCCTCTCTGCTTTGCGCTCTTATGAATATACCTCCACTTGAAATACATTAGATAGATTCAGTTTCTTTTTCTTTCTTTCTTTCTTTCTTTCTTTCTTTCTTTCTTTCTTTCTTTCTTTCTTTCTTTCTTTTAAGACAGGGTCTTACTATGTAGCTTGCTACATTAAACCATGTTAGCCTCTTACAAAGATCTCTTTTACACTACCTCTGAGTGCTGGGGTTAAAGGTGTGAACTACCATGCCCAGCCTCCTTTTCTTTAAAGGCAACCTTTATCCTTCTACCTCAAAGCCTTTCCATTTGGTATCGCCTCTTCCAGGAGTGCTCTTTACCCAAATATGCTCTGCTTGTTGTTTAATACTTTTAAGGTCTTGGCTCAAAGGTGATCTTTCCAGTGAAATCTTCCCTGAATAGCCTATTTTAATTGTTTAAAAAAACTAATTAATAAACCAACATGCTCTTTCATTGTTTTCATCATCAGGAATGCTATATATTTTACATATGCATTTGTCTTTCTACCTTCACCAGAACAAAATTTTATATATATATATATATATATATGTATGTATGTATGCATACACACACACACATACACACACCCAGGACCCAGAGCATTGCCTAACACAGAACAGACTCTAAATAATTACAGAATTAATGGAAGAATAGATTTATCTCATTTTGCTTTCATCTAAGTCTACTACAAGACAAATATTATACTAGTTTTATTGATTCAGAAAGTAAAGCTCAAATGGTTTAAATAACTTGCTCACTATCATATCTAGAGAATATAGAAATCAAGATTTAAGCACACACACACACACACACACACAAACACTTTCAAAGCCTATCCTTTATCTCATAATCTTGAAGACTCAAGCATTTATACAACTTTACGTGAACTGTACCAGTGAATAACCAACTAAACGATGAAGGGATAGGACTTTTTCTAGGGTTTTTCAACTTATAAATAAAATAGAAATTAGTCATTTAGAACTATTTTACAAATATTAATGTAAGTATTGAATATCACAAACTTCTAAATGATATCTATATGTTATGTGAGTGTTGATAAAAATTATAGCACCAACAATTTTGCCAAATACATAAATACACATGTGTATACATACATACATATAGGCATGCAGACAGGCATGTATACATGCTATACCTACACCTGAATCTGAACAAACCTCTAAACTGGGGGTTTTCAAACTCAGCACTAATGACATGTGGAGCTGAATAAAACTTTTCAAGGTGAAAATGGGGGTTGTTCTGTACATTGTAGGATGTCTACCACTACCACTAGCCTGTACCTAATTAAACTAGATATTGAGTAAGCAGTATTCTACTTACTCCCTTGTAAAAAACCAAGCATTGCCAATGTCCCTCATGGAACAGAAAGTTGTGCAAATCAGTCCTAGTTAACCACTAGTCTACATGCAACTACCACTCCACGGGAGAAACAGGACAGATGAATGTGATGAATTAAGCCACATAGATCCAATCACCAGAATGCACTGTGAGAATCTGCACAAATCAAATGACACGCAGCATTTGACAAATACATTTTGATGAGTAAGTTTCTTGGATAAAAGACAGAAATGGAGGGAGTGTTTTGGATGAAAATATGCTTAGAAGATGTGTATATTTTAACTGAAAAAACTAAGCTATAGGATTTAAAATGTACCATTGTATGATAAAACTATAAATACATAGGAAAGAGTAATTACTATAAAAGTTCAATAGGGAGGAGAGGGTAGATGAAGTTGAGATGGGACACTTGGCTCGCCTTGGGGCTTCTTAGGTGACTGACGAGATTCTATTTCTTGATTTTGGTGGCATTTAAGAGAATGTTGACCTTATAATAATTAATTATGCTTTATGATTGTCTTATCTTTTGCTCTATGTCTATGTTTTTCCAGTGAAAATGTATAAGTAAATGAAAACATAGTAAATAAACAGAAGAATTTGTCTTCCTTTCCACTTCACTTAGGTTTGATTTCTGTGAGAACTGTCCTTGAGAAGAGGACCATGAATTTATAGAGTTCATGTCGATGTTTATGTCCCCTCAGCCCAGAGGTGTAAATCCTCATCACTGCTTCCAATCACTTTGGAAGTCATAGCAGGAATTATGACAACCCAATATAAGCCATATGTGTGATGTCCGTTTCTTGGCCTACTTCTGAAGGAATGTCTCATGTCAAATCAACAAATACCTACCAGGGAGTCTTGTGATCTAGGCCGTCTGCCAGGCACAATGAGGAAAGCAAAACGCAAAGCAATGAAGTTTTGGCACGTGTGAACAAAGCCCATGAGATCTGCGTAGGCTGAGGAGAGATTTGTGAGACAATGACTTTTAGAAGAATTTGAAGGGTAGGGGAGGAGGGACAGAGGGGGGGGGTGAGGAGAGACCAACCGACCACAGGTGTACCTCTTTCCTTGAAAAAGATCTGCTCCTGAAGAGTTCTGTGGTGATTAAATTTTTATAAATTTAATTATATTTTCTCATTGACTTACATTATAATCAGAGAGTGGCTTTATCTACATTTTGGATTAATCTTCAACTGGCAGTGGCTCCCAACAGTTTAAGTTGCCCTGCTTCTCTGTCAAGTAGTTAATAGTTTATAAACAAACATTTAAAGGCACTATTTAAAGAAACCCTTGAGTGAATCCTTTTGAGCAACAAAGGATACTTCGGCAATATTTATAAATAATCATTAGATCAGAAGCTTATCAAGGTTCCTTGAAATAAAGCAGACCAGTATACAGACTCCAGTAGCCTTTCATATGGTTTTATAATCATTTTACTGTAATTAAATCTCTAAACCTATTTTATGTGTGTTTCAGAGCATCTGGCTTTATCCCCCTTTACACAGCATTCAGAAGATCATTTTGTACAGACACTTAGAAGAAGCATAAACATAGCTCATATCACTGTGTTATATGATTCAAGATGACCTTGGCTTCTACGCCTGTATGCGCAATTATAAAATAAAAATGCAGTGCCACTAAATGTAGAGGAGAGGTTATTTGAAATGACTGGCTGGTCTGCTTGCAACAGAAGATGCCCAGGCTGCTCACTTTAGTATTGGCTTTTGAAAAGCAGACTCCCTGGAAATTTCAAGAAGGTTACTGGAGAGCTAGAGCAAAGGATGTTGTTTATTAGCCCTGCCTATTCCAGCAGGGTCACCACAATTCTCCCACCACATCCTTCACACTACATGAGTTGGTTGCCTCCTTCTCATCTGCTCTCCACTCCCCATATTTGATGCTCACTCAGACCTTACAATGATATTTCCTCAATGAGGTAAGGAAAGATATTACCCCCAATGTCAGGAGCATGAGAGCCCATTATACTTCATATCAATCAGGCTACATTTGGGTCTAGAACACGGAAGAGGATTCCTAAAATACCATAAAATTGCAAAACTCCAGGGCTATTGATGCTTCTGCAACCAGTTTAAGGAAAGTTGCCCTTGCACGTCATCTTGACTGCAATTTGTAGGCAAGTTTGAAGCTCACTGTGCTGGTTACACATACCCAGAGGGGTATGATTTATGAAGCGTTTTACTCTGGCTAGCTTAGTTCTTTCTGGTTAAAGACCTCCATTTATTTTAGAGTAAATGGATAAAGGTTAGTTCAGTTTTGCCTTCAGTGACATGAATATAACTTATAATTGGTTTATTTAGAAAATATGCTGGAAATAAAAACTGGAATGCAGCACAGAAAAATAAATCAAAAATGAGTTTTGTTGTAGAAGGGAAAAAAAGGATGCTCTTGCCAAATCAATTTCTTTCCATGAGTGATAGTGCTGCTTCTCAAGGAACAAACACTGTCTCCCACACTGTAATCAAGAATCTCCATCCATAAGGCATTTATCTGAATATAGCAATATGACCACATAGTTATAGTTCTATATCACATATGGAGTTCTGTACCTTTTGACAAGCATTTCATCATAGCCATTGTAGCAGACAAAATAATCACATTCTTTTGTAAACCCTGCCTCTTCACTGAGCAGTAGGTCCTATAAGCTCCATCTAACCAAAGGAATATAATGGAAGTATTTTCCAGATAGAGCAAAAGTTCCTAGTCAGCTAAATTCATTGCTCCAAAGGGAGATCACATCTGAGTGTGTTATTGCACTCTGTAATCCCTGACAATACCGGAGGGTCATGATTTAGAGACCAACCAGGGCTGCAGAGGCAAGCTTCTGTTGGAAAAACTGAGGCAGAGACCCTGAGTGTGCCTGACCTAGTTACGTGGTGTGTTTAAAAGGACCTAGTTGGAGAATTAAAGAAATGGAAACTCTGTCTTTGGCTGACTTCAAAGAAGCAAACTTCCATTAGTTCTACAGCCTTAAAGAAATGATTCTGCCAATAACCATGTGATCTTAGAATGAATGAATATTTCCCTATTGAGTTCTTGAAATGAGAGTTCAGCCTATGTAACACTTCAGTTTCAACCTTACAGGACCCAGAGAAAAACATCAACTAACCCTGGTATGAAAATTGCTGATCCACAAAAACTATAATACAATGCATGGCTTTTATTTTAAGAGTCTAGGAAAATTTATTGTGCATTGACAGAAAGAAAAGACAGCCATGAAGAATCAACAATGGGGAATCCTAACCCATGAGAGTAATGGAGGTGATAAAGGCAACAATTAGCATAAGTTAAAACAAGTGTTATCATTCTACTTTTCCAGAAATAAAAGCAAAGGCTCTAGAATGGAACCCAACTATTCATTTCAGAATGGTTTTCCCCACCCAGCATTGCGCACTGACTACAAACCACTACTCTGTAACATTTTAAGACACTATATCATGTACCTCAGGCTGTTGCCAAGCGTGCTCTGCAATGGAGATGACCTTCAGCTTCTGATTATCCCGCCTTCCCCTCCCCACTTCTGGGATTTTAGTAATGGCTCACTGTACCCAGGGCCAGGAATCCAACCCAGGGCTTTGTGCACACTGAGCAAGCACACTACCAACTTAGCTACATGCCCAAGTTCCCCATTCTGGGTCCTCCTTGCAAAAAGTAAAACCCAGATGTGCAGCCTAGTCCTTAAGTACAAAGACAGGAAGAAACCAAATATGTCTCCAAACAAGTAACATCATAAACTCAGTAGACAACTGAGCAATGGAGAGACAGAGAAAGACACAGAGAGTAGAGCCTGGTGTGGACTTTTGAAACCTCAAAGCCCACCTCTAATGGCACACCTCTTCCAACAAGGCCTCACCTAATCCAACGAAACCACACCTCCTAATCCTACCCAACAGTCCACCAACCTGGAACAAAGCATTCAAACATATGAGCCTATGGGGTCATTCTCATTCAAAGCACCACAGCATCCACAGCTATATGAGGATTTAATGAAAGAAAAAAGACAAGAAGTCTACTCCCAGCATGTATCAGATAGCCAGGATTTGCCTGCATGTGGATGAATAAATAAATGAGGATCAAAAGGAAAGAGTTTATCATTGCAAAGGAGTATGCAAGGGATGTGCACTTTGTATGCAAATCAAGGATGAGGGGCAGTAACATAAAGTCTTAATGCAAGAATCCAGAAGAGTGAACATAACCACAGAGCAATGGTTCTCAAAGTGTGGCCCTAGGACTGGCAATTGCAGCAGAGGCACCTGGACTTCGGTTGGAGATGTAAATTCACTACCCCAGAGTGAATCAGCAATTCTGGGGAAAGGCGTAGCAATAGATTGCAAGAACTAAGTATGTAGACAAATGAAACAGTCTTATGAGGTTAGATATAAAAGGAGAAAGAACAGCAAATAGTCTTAATACTACATATTCAAATCAGATGCCAAACTGTAACCCTGTTAATGTTCAAGTGGGCCCATCATCAGCAATCCCAACCTAGTTCATGTGAAACAGGGCCTGGTTATTTACTAGCTCTCCACATGATTCAAATGTGAAGCCAGAATTTGGAGCCCATGATCTAAAAGGTAAGTTGAAGGATGAGAACATTACTCAAGATTGCTGTATAAATGACCTCTACAAACATTTTGACTCTTCCCGATATGGTGTTCTGCTGCCTCCAAAGTATTCACACATATTCTCAGCTGTCAACACTGCTATGCTTTTGCACAAGGCAAGGAAATTGCTTTTATTTTGGCAGTGCAGAAAAAAAAAATCAACAGCAGCTGGCCCTTTTCACAGTCCCTGCTCACCCTCTGAGCTGGTGTATGCAGCAGCATTCAGCTTCCCAGACCTCAGTCTTTGCAATGCTCCTGAGAGACCGTGAGGAAGAAGAGCCGCGGTTTCTTGAACTTTCAGTGCAGCGGTCATCACAGGGTCATCGTCAGACTTGGCCTCCACACTTCCCTTAGGGCCTAGCATACACAGGCAGATAATCTAAGAGCCCCACACATCCCTTCAACAGCTTGGAGATGCTCCATCGCTGTCTAAGATCTTCGAGAGAGAGGAAACACTGCATCAAGTCCTGCTGGGAGAGACTTTAAATAAAGGAAGCTTTCAACTACTTGGGAAATCACCACTGTTTCTGGAGCTCAGTGATAGTCATTTAACTGTCCACACGACTTAAGTTTGCTTGGGTTAGTGGGTAAAGAGTAACAAGAAAGTTCAAGTACACCTCAGCACGCATAACTCTGTGTAACTCATAGGTTCTGTATTTACACTTCAGGCATTTGCAGGCCTACCAGATAGAGGTTGTTCCACCACTACCTGATACAGTGATGACTTCATTGGATAGGCTCACAAAACATGGATGACAACTAGGAACAAGCAATAATGCTTTATCCCAGAGACTCAAAATGCAATACATAAGAGATGACAAAGATGATGGCAACAAGATTTCCCACTGGAAATTTCAGGTTTTAAAAGCTCAAGATGGCTATGATGGCATGCACTGGTAGGATATGGTGAAGAGGCAGAGGCAGGAGGATCATGGGTTCAAGGCCAGCCTGGGCCACATTTTTAAGGCCTGATATGGTGGCCTACCCCTTTAATGCCAGCAGGTCTTGTTTTTTGCTTTTGTCCCCACCCCCACCCCAAGAACTAGTCAAACCAGTTCTCAGGTTGGAGACTGCTTTCTAGACCAGTAGTTTTGGGGTTGACTGTTCCTGCCATGGGGCATTTGGCAAGGTTTAGAGGCATCTTGGTGTAGAAGGATGCTACTAGTATCTAGTGGGACAGGGCCCAGGATGACCCCCAAAACAAAGGGCCACCCAGCCCCATGGTATTAGTGGCAGGACTGTGAAACTCTGGTCTATGAAATGCCTCCCCCACGAACAATGGAGGAGGAAAATCCTGGTGGGTTGCATTTCTATGAAAACCTGGACTCTTCCCTTTGGTTTTCCCAAGCATCACAGAGGAGGCAGATAAGTTTGTCTTGACATTATCTCACTCACCGCTATGTTTCAGGGAACTACCCTGCATTTCAGGGAACTCAATGTATGAATCACACAGGACATAAAACTCTCTAGGCTCCCACCAGACAACTTCAGGAAGGAAAAATTAAAGCTCCACAGCCTCCCTGAAACAACTCATGTCAGCATACGTCTTCTTCGTGGGGAAAATATTCTTCAGAATCACTTGAAGTTGCCAATATGTGATTAATTAGGGCCTTCAAAGGGGCAACAAATTGCATGTGGTTCAACAAAAACTGTTCTCATTCTGCTGATGCTGAAGGCTGCTTAATCTTGTTGAGCTGCCTCAATTACATCACCTGTGAAATGGACTAAGCATTCCTTTCTTCCAGGAGCCATGTTCTTGTGTTGACTCTTCAGTCATTGCCCACAGAATATTTTAATGACAATAATACCTAATCACCAGCTATTTGGTAGACAGATCCTATTCCCTATCCATATGCCCTATAAAGCAAATTGGTGTTGCTCTGTGTGTGTGTGTGTCTGTCTGTCTGTCTGTCTGTCTGTCTGTCTGCCTGCCTGCCTGTCTGTCGCTCTCTGTCTCCCTCCCTCTCTCATTCCCTCTCCCCTCTCTCTTTCTTGCATTTTTAGTTATAATTTCATTTTAGACTGTGAAAAGGAACTGTAATACTGCTAGGAATATAGGGTCTTAGTACTTGAGCAAACACAAAAGCCCATCTAGTCTTGTTCTCTTGGGTCTTTTGTATCCACTTTGACTGATACTGACTTTATATTCATTTAAACAACCTGACCTCTGTTTCTGTGTGCTCAGTAGGAGGAACTCACAATTACCAAATGCCTGTGGCATGCCAAGGTGCTTCTAGCTTTCACAGACGTTATCAATTTAACCGTCTACACAAGGCTATGAGAAAGGATTGCTCCGTCCATTTCACAGGTGATAAAACTGAGGCACCTCAACAAGATTAAACAATGTTCAGTGCCAGCATTATGAGTCAGAACATGCACATATGCTCATTGAGTGCAGTGTCACCCTTATTTTAAGCAGAATGAAATATATTTCTATAGAGACCAGAATGCCAAAGTGACCACTAGAGAAATACATTACATGGTTAGAAGTGAATTGCCTTTCCTTCACCATAGTGCCTACTTACAAAAAAAAAAATTATGACATGTATTATCTCAAGATACCAGCATCATCTTTTTTCTCATTTCAGGATTTTAAAAATGGCCAATAAAACTGCCTATGAGCCTGGTTTTTTAATCTTGCTATATCTGTTTTCAGCTGAAAGTATTATGTTGCCTTTCATTCAGCTCTCATAAAAAAAACAAATTCACTGATTAAAGATGAAATCATACATATTCTTGTCTTCCAAACACACTGCCTAATGTACTTAAAATTCTCTTCATGGGGCCAGGGAGCACACAATGGAGACATCTATGCAGGTGGAGGGGTGAACTGTGGCCACCTTGTGGCTAATTGCTTTAGGGACAAAGGCAGAATGACCTCCAGCCCCTGGCATCTGCAAACTTGCTTCTTTCTCTAAATTTCTTTCTGAGTGCAGTAATTGGGCATTGACTGAGCAGAGCTGTTCTCTCCATAATTTGAGGTAGGCAAGCAACTCGGCTTTGGAAAGTTCCACGGTCGCTACCTTTTTCCAGTTGCACAGTTTACGGTGTTCGATGCAGTCTCTGGGGAGCATTTAAAAGCAAATTCAATTTCCTTCTCATGGCTGCTAGGGATGTAAATTCTAGAATAGCCATGAGTTATTTGCTCATGGTCTGAAATAAGATTATGTTGTGTACAAATGTGTAATGTGGTCATCCTAAAATAAATTCATTAGCTTCTAAATGTCAGAAACAGAGAATGATCGTGCCGCTTGAAAAGGGGACTAGTCTGGGGGAATAAAGAACTTGGCTTTCTCCCAACTGCACTCATCACTGACTAGATGTGCGAATCTAACTCTTTCTTCCTGTTTCCTTATGACTTAAACAAGAGGCAGCAAAAACCAATAGGTTCTCACATATTTATTTTAACAGTGAATTCCTTTTGATTTTCAGAAAAAGTTTCCAGAACCTAAATGCACCAACGCAATCAAAAAGCAGAAAGGCCAGACACACCCACAACTATCCCTTTCCTATCCCTCACTTCCCCACCATCCAAGTACCTTTAAGCCACCTCCACTGAATCCTGGCATTTGCCGATGGCCACTGGACAAACTGATCTGCAGGATCCTTTGTATCCTAAGTGTCTAAACAGGCCAAGTTTTTAAAAGGAAAACATTTTGCAAAGATGCTTTATAGACATACTTCCAACCTCTTGTTTAGTAAAGATTAAGCTCATTAAGTAATTAGAGAACAATTCAATTCTCAACATTAAGCTATGTGCCTCGGTGCAGAATATAAGAGAAGGTTCTTTGAAGCAGACTAGATGAATTGCTCTTACAAAGTACCTGATGTGCTACAGCCTGAGCAGCTTCACTGCTTGTCTCCCCAGCTTCTGTCCCCACTGACACTATGGTGGCTTGCTGCTGACTGTGCAAAGCACACAGTAAGACCTATCATCTAATGATCTCCACTCAAAACTGGGCTTGTGCCTCCTTTAAATATGTCCCATGGCTCATCCCTTGCTCGAGTGACAACAGCTGCCTTTATTACTGCCCTCTTTCTTGCACGAGGGATAAAATGTGTCTGCATTTGCCCTTTATTCCTGAAGCCTAATTATTAAGCAGTCTATAGTGGGAGACATCATTTTATCTTGATGGGCTCTGGGGCCCCAAAGGACAACTTAATATGAAAACAAAATCCACATTTTTATCTTGATGGAAATTGGCAAAATATATTGATTTAGGCAGATACCTACTGCTGAAGAATACTAAAACTGTTTTTTGAAAAGCTACAATTCATTTAGTAATCAATTCAAGCAATTTTTACCAAATATAAACTATGGTTTAGGCACTACTGTAGGTAGGGCATTGTTGTAGTTCACAGGTCACTTACCCAAGTCCCTCACTAACACCATGACATAAATGAAACACAGCATGGCAAGTCCAACATTTAAGAGAAATTATTCCAAGTGGGGTTGCAAAGGATCGCACTCCCAGTTAGGGCTGGAAGAGCTTGAAGGCATGACGACTCCTGATCTAGCTTATGAAGGTGATAGATAGAGTGAACATTGCTTTACTTTCAGTCATTGTAACAGAAACCATTGCCAGTCCTATTCTTTGGAGGAACATGGCCACATGGAACTTTTAAATAAACTTATTTGTTTATTTTACATCCCTGACAGTTTCCCCTCCCTTGTCCCCACCTTCCTCTCCTCCCAGTCTCTCCCCTTCCCCCTTCTATTCCCACCCCCAATCCACTCCTCCTCCAGTTCTGTTTAGGAAAGGGCAGTTCTCCCATGAGTATCTACAAAGCATGGCATATCAAGTTGCAGTGAGACAAAGCACCTCCCCATGGCTTAATGTGGTAAAGCAACCAGTATGAGGAGCAGGGTCTCAAAAGCCAGAAAAAGAGTCCAAAACAGCCTCTGTTCCCACTGTTACGAGACCCACAAGAGGACCAAGCTATACAACTTTAACATATATGCAGAGTACTTAGGTCAGTCCATGAAGGCTCCCTGGTTGTTGGTTCAGTCTCTGTGAATGCCTACTAGCTCAGGTTAGTTGATTCTGTGAGTTTTCTTGAGGTGTCCTTAACCCCTCTGGCTCCTACAGTCCTTTCTCCTCCTCTTTTGCAGGATTCTCCAAGCTCTGCCTAATGTGTGGCTGTGAATCTGCATCTGTTTCCATCAGTAACTAGATGATGCCTCTCTAATGACAATTGGGCTAGGCACTAATCTGGTCAGAGGACATGGCCACTTCAGGCTACATATCTGTTATTGCTAGGAATCTGAGCTGAGGTTTTCTTTGTAGATTCCTGGGAGATTCCCTTGCACCAAGTTTTTACCTGACCCTGAAATGACCCCCTTTCCAGTAGTTTTTTTCAGTACCCTCACCCTGCCCTCCCCAACCTGATTGCTCATGTTCCCATGAAATTTTTAAGTCTCCCCTACAGATTACAGCAAAATGTTATCACACATTAGTTCTGAATATAAGCATACTAGATGTGCACCACCTCCAAATCTGGCCCAGAAAAAAAATCTCACACTCAACATTTTCACCATCCATCCTCTGCCTGAATGGAAAAGTCTCCAAGGACTTAGTGGATCCAGATAATAGTAGAAGCCAGGGTCCCCGAATCTTTGGAAAGAGCATCCCCCAGTCACAACTGTTGGGGGTGTTGAGAGATAGTTATAATTCCAATAACCAAACAATAGTGATGACACAAAACTTTGCTACTCATGATTTAATTATGAAGCAGTGGGTAATCTCTGAATGGCTTTATACAATGAATACATGACCAGTTTCTTAGTTAAGAAATAGGACTCGGGTGGCAATATGGAACATGGATTAGGAGACGGGCCAAGAATAGAAGCAGAAGCAGAAATAACAAAACAAAGATTTTAACCATAAGTAAAAGCAAGAAGGGTGTATGTTTGAATTTTCTCATTAGCAATTGGCACACAGAACTAGAAAAAGGCACTAGTAAAAGACCCACTAGAACACGAATAGGTACACAGAAGACTGGGGAGTCATGTGCAACATTTTAATTCCTGGGATTGGTGAAATTTCATTCACAGGAAATGAAACACAAACAGTGAAGATCTGTATGAAAGATTAGTGATCATTTTTAAAATGCTCAATATGTCATACAAGTAGATAGCCATAATACAGTAGGACATATATAGTTCTAAAAGTCAGAGAAAAGAAGGCCCAAACTGAAACTCAGATTTAAGAATCACTTGGTCTGTTGAGGTAGCCCAACAAGAATATTTACAATGAAAAGGTTAAAACCTGGAGAACAGTTAAGACAGGCTAAATGGAGGAGAGCAGCCTGAGGAAAATGATATAGAATTGAGCTGAGATGTAGAGGGAAAACTGAGAGAGAGGGGGAGGGAGGGAGGGAGGAGGGAGGGACGGAGGGAGGGAAGAGGGGAGAGGAGAGGAGAGGAGAGGAGAGAAGAGAAGTACAAAGAGACTTTAACAGGGGTTATTTCACCTACTGAAAAGTAGCAATGAGAGGGAGGCCAGAGTAAGAAACAGAGAGAGACTGTTCCCTAACCTCTCCCTTCTATTCTGCAATCATCAGCTAGTGCACCCCTGCCTGGAAGTCAGAAATCAGTGGCAGGTGTTCACCACAAACTAAACTTGAACAAAGAATGTAAAGAATGGATCTGAGAGCAGACAACTAACAACCTAGTCTGATCTCAACAGAAACGGTTCTAATGATACAGTATCAGAGGAGACTAGAAGACTGCAATGTAGAGATGGCAGCTGTAAGCTGGAAGGAGGAACAGAGACAGACAGACAGACAGACAGGCAGGCAGGCAGACAGACAGATGGGCAATTAACCTTTCTGATGGTGGTGTTCATGTTTAACTTGTACCATCACCCTGAATCTTATTAACAGCACTAAGACTAACACTTCTGGTATATCCTTGGGAAAACAGGGAGCGTTTTAAACTGTGCAGACTCTCTCAAGGACACTTGCTAGATTAGCCCTTGCCTCTACTACACCCATGTTACAAGACATTCGAGGGTAGCTGATCTCAGGAAGTACTGAGCAAGTCATCTTCTGCACTCGAACACTCTACTCATGGGCATTTATTGCACTGTTGAAATCAGTTAGGTGGTTAGTTTTATTGTCCACTGGAGTCCTGTAGGAGGTTGTTGTTGTTGTTGTTTTCTCTCTCTGAATCACCACAGCTAGCTTTTTAATATAAGAAAAGGCTGCAATTTAAAACAACTAATAAAGACTCGTGTCTTTATGGAATAAGTGTGTCCCTATTGTAGGACTAATTTCAACATCAGTCATGATGACCTAGCAGAAGCACTCTGGGAGCAGAGGACACTTCAGTAAGAAATAAACTGCATACCTTTGGTACCATGAGGGAAGTGAGATAGAGTTCCTTATCACTTTGGATAATATGTGATAATAGCTGGACAATAGAATCCACAGCAGCTGCTCAAACTTGCAAAAGCTGCCCATAGTGATAACATCTTACAGTTGGGGAACATCAATGTGCTCCCCAAAGTGGCCTTCAAACTCAGAACCATGGGGAACACAAACTATCTAACACATTTATTATACAAACACTTAGACAATCAGTCATTAATTTATACATTTTCACCAATACTTCCTAAGCAGACCACTTCATTTATTATAAACCCTGAAAACACAGAATTAGACAAAAGGGTCCAAATCTCTGCCTTCAGGATGCACATGTTCATATGGGTGGCATCTATGTTGAAATGCACACCTTTGTCATATCACCAGGACATCATAAGACTGATGACACTGGAGTTTAGCTTTTGTGACACACTTGTTAAAGGAATGCCCTCTTCACACTGTTAGTCATTCTAATAACATCCATCTCAAAAGTTGATTTATTAGTAGTTAAATAGTATGTCAAGCTAAAAAATCACAGATCTTAGAGAACTACATGTAGATTTTAAAGATGTTTCCTTAGTTCTAGACATTTTACAATCATTGTTTGACTCACTCATTCCTATAGCACTAGAAGCTGACATTGAACGCAATATCCAAATTGGAAAGAATAGGAAAATAAGACTAAGAGACCCAAGGTTGCTTTCCAAAACCATATAAAGCTAAGACTCAATCTCAAATCCATCTGGGGCCAATGTCTTTGGTTTTTTCCCTATGCCATTTCTAAGTGACTTTCAAATCACTCATTTTAACGTTCCATTTTTATCAAAGGAAACACCAGTAAGTGCTTCTAATATACACCTATTTTCTTCAATCTTCTATTTAGTTACACTTGTTTTATGAACTACACCTCAAAAACTCCTTCTACCTCTACAATCAATGATAATACTAAATGGATTGAGCATCTGCCCTCAGCATTATTATTCTAGATAGGAAAATGATTACCAAATTCATGCCTGTGAGTTCACCTTTCAACATTCATTTAATCAAGATGAGTAATTACCCTAGCGGGCAGTAATTAGGTAATTAGTAAAACTAGTTAATACAAATAGCATATTAATATAACCAAATAAGTGCTAGTATAATTTTTATAATTATTGTGGCATATAGGTCTACCTGATTTTTTTAAGTAAAAGACACATAATTTCTGGGCTATGTATTGTACAATTTCCACTTGCATGTGGGAATGCCTTTTGACATCTGTGACCCTGCAGAGTAAAAAGGAGATTGAGACAATTATCTCGGGTACTGAAGCAAAAGCCTGCTTGCACTAAAATTATCAGCCTAGACTTTGCCTGATTTTCTCTAAATGGTTGCTCCATTTTTTTATATATATATAAAAAGAGCCACCTTGTAGCACTGTACCTAAATAGCTTTCTCTGCTTAGAAAATGAAAGTACAGCATTATAAGAATAATTTATCCCGGACAGACAAACAACTATGAACATTGGCAAAATAGTGTATAAATTGATATTTATCTCCCACAAGAGAAAGGATTTATCTTTAGCAACACTACCCTGTGGCTTCCCCACCCTCCCCACCCCCATCCCAACATGGAAAACCTAAACCAAGTGTAATGAAGCAATACGTTCAGAAGAAAAAGTCAGTATCTCTTGATATGACAGTGTGTGTGTGTGTGTGCATACACTCACACTCTCTCTCTCTCACACACACAAACACACACACACACACATACACACACACACACACACACACACACACCTACCTGCATCTGTATTTTCAGTAGATATTACATCACCATTGTCAACATATCCTGTAATGGCTTTGCTTAAAATAGTTACCATTCTTAGCATAATCTTCAGATAGGTATTGATCCATATACAGGATAAACAACAATATGGGAGAAATATTTATAGAAATAGCTCATCTCTTCCTAAACATGAGCTGCATTCAGAAATGCTGTGTGCCAACAAGGATCAACTAATGCCCCAAATCCTAGAATACTAGCCGCATAAGAAAAAAAATCTTCCAAGGTCATTACCTGGCATCTAGTTTATGGATTTCTTGTTTGAGGTAATCACCTCATACCCTCATTTGATTTATTTTATTATTGGCCATAAACATAAGATAATGTTTTTGGTGTCCAGACCTTCCTTTAATGGCAGAAAACCTAGCTCAGTCAATGTCTTCCCATGCTGGCATCAGTAATAAAGGTATACCCTTGAAATCTGGTTCATTAATTTGCTTGGTATTAGTCTTTCTTAAGGGCAAAGGTTTCATCTTTACCTGTAACTGCATATATTATAAGACATCACAATTCAATTAAAACTTTTTTGTTTCATAAAAATACAAATTCAATTACGGTCGGTGAGTCAATTGCAACATCTCTAAAATCAGCCGACCCCTTCTATACAATACAACCTCATTAACTTTGGCTCGAGTCTTACTGATATGCAAAGCAACCTGAAATCTTGCCTGGCTTCCCAAATCCAAGAAGCTAAATTTTCATACTATTTTTCTGTCATTGTTTCCAAGAAAAGTAATCATTTCTCAAACTATGAGCTATTTGTTTGAATTTCCAGTCTGTAAATTGTGAAAAAGGCGTGTGGATATGAAACAAGAGAAGATAAATTGCAAATTGGAGCTAAAGAGAAAATAAATACAAGATCTTAGTGGATTCTAATTGTTTTCCACACATCATAGGAACAGCTATTACCCTCCCTTCTAAATTTGTCATCTGTGCATTTATCTATATTCCTATTTGTCTGTCATCTATCTGTCTTCCACCTGCTTGTTAGTGTCTATTTATTTGGCATGGCAAGTTGTGCTGTCTTTGTCTGCAAAGAAGAAAAGAAGGGGAAAATGATAACAAATCTTGGTGTAGCATGAATAGCAACGAGGTAAGGCTGATGCCTGATGTGCGGATGAATCCTGTAAATGAAGTGGCCCTTGAATTAAATTAATTTAAAATCTGGCAAATATTACCCGGCATGTTTGTCAATGTGCTGTATAATTATTAATTTGTTCATTGAAGCAACTGTATAAATAAATAGAAAGCAGAATGTCATGATTAAGCAAGCATTGAAAATTCCAGGGTCAAGGAGCCCTGCAATACAGAGATCTCAATAGCTTTCCTGGGCCCTACTTTCACATCTCCTCGCACAGCCACATGTCGATAACAGCAAATTAATTGGCCCACATTTAGATGCCAACAGGGCTTTTGTATTCTCAGTGCACATTTTTGTCTTCTTGGAGTGAGATGTTAGTAACAGGGGTTTTAATATTACCCCTAGGGGAGCACCAGAAAATCTTAACAATTTCCTTCACTAGAGTATTTTCATTAGCGCTAAATGCTGTGCAATTTACATTTGAAATCAGGTGTAGGGGCAAGCAGAACGTGACAAGACATGTTGCTGTGCTGCTTGCTTTGCTGTTCTTCCAATGTTCTTTATTTACTGCCACGAGGTCTCAGAATAAAAGTGTATATGTCGAAAATGAAATATTTCTAGATTTCTCTTTGCCCTTCCTTTTGAGTGATGGAAATTCTGTTTTCCTCAAACACTCGAAACATATTTTACCAAGATAAAGGAAGACTTAAAAAACAGTAACAGCATTGCACCCAAAGCAGAGCGACTACCATCACGTGACACCTATAAACAGAGATCCCAGGAAAAAGACAAAGTCCTGTGATGAAGGAATGAAATGAAAGTTAACGCAAACACTGTTGGCGTCTCAATTTCTGTCTAGGCAGCTCAATTACACAACAGATTCTAACCTGAAATAATGAAATGCTTATTGAGCATAATTTTTATTTTAAAATATAAACTTTAAGTAGAATTTGTACTGAGGATGTTAGAGTAAACTAAACTCTGGCTAATGTCATTTCTGTTCCACAAAAATATTATATACCTCTCCTGGAATGAAGAAAATATTGCAGATATGTTAAAAATCAGTGGACCACTGATTTTGCTATTATTTGCACAGTACCCACTGGTGGTGTGTATTTGTTTGCTTAGTTTTTGTTTTGCTTTGGGTTTGGGTTTTGAGTTTTGAAACAGTATCCCAGGATACAGCCTAGGATGGCCTTGAGCGCATGATGCCCTTGCCTCCAGCCTCTGAAGTTCTGTCACTTATGATTTACCTTGTATCTCAGCTCCTAAATGCTTTAGTTGAGCTAAGTCCAACAAGGTGGACAAAGCTAGGAGACTATACTACCTGAAGTATAAGAACCACCTTTTGTATCAAGGATGGTTCTAGGTGCTGCACACACGCTTACAGAATCTAGTCCTAGGCCTAGAATGCTCAATTTTACAGATGTTAGAACTGAAGAACAAACATATTTATGGAGATTTGAGAACTGTTTACCTATTGCATCTATCAGGCTTGCATACCAACTGCCATGGCATTCAAAGAACAAATAAAAGTCTAGCTGATGCCAGGTAGTGGTGGCAACACGCGCCTTTAATCCCAGCACTAGGGGGGCAGAGGCAGGCGGATCTCTGTGAGTTCGAGGCCAGCCTGGTCTACAAGAGCTAGTTCCAGGACAGCTAGGGCTGTTACACAGAGAAACCCTATCTCTCAAAACAAAAAAGCAAAAACTCCAACTGATGATGTTAGAAATTAGCCAGCATTTACTCCTCAATTGTGATAGATTTGGGATGGTCTCTGAATGTGTGAAAAATGAAGGCATTCTCCAAATCTGACTGAGTGTAAAATTTATCATTCCCATTTATAAGCATGAGTTTGCCAAGTTACTTCCTGGCCTGCTGCTATGCTAAGCAGATTAATGAGCTGATTTGTTTATGACTTCATGTTCTCAACAATGCCCTAAAAGTGGGCAAGGGCAAGATAATACAGCAAGAGACAGAGAATTTTCTAGCACAAGAGTTATCATTTTATTGTACATCAGGAACACTATTTTTTAAATTTACAAATCACCAGCCACACCATATGTCAAATAAGTTAAAATCTCTGAGCTGGTACTCAGGAATTAATAAATGCTTATTTAAATCAATAAATATATGTCAATCTACTCTAGTATCAATGAATACAAAAGAAATGTATAATTTATAATTAAGAAGACATAACTGTTTACACATTCCCACCTGGACCTAGGTACCATGGTATGAGGGTCAGAAAATGTCAATCAACTCTGCTACACTATCATCTCTACGATTTGGGGTAAATTCCAGAACCTTCTTATGTCTCATTTTTCTCTTGATAAAATAAAATCATACTTGTCTTTCCTTGAAGAGACAACAGTATGTCAAACAAAACTCTTCAAGTTTTAAGCATTTCTTCCTGTTCCCAGGCCTGTAAATTGTAACCAGGCACTGCTAAAATGAGGCACAATGCCTTCCCCCAGCCACAGTTAATCCAAGTCACACTGAACTTTGTACCACCGGGAACTAGGAGCCAATTAGCATTTAAACTGTACCCAGAAGTCTTTCCTCTACTGTCAGCATGTCTCTTTCCCAACCACTGCTAAAAACTACTCTTGAGCAAAAACACCTCATTTAGCCTCAGGATCGACTGGCTCATCTTCAGTGTCTTTCTTTTGCCTTTGTTCTTTCCTGCAGTGTGATTCCATCAACATTTTTCATATGAAAAACAAACAAAACAATAAGAAAAAACCTCCTTTGGGTTTTCTTTTTCCTCAATCAGAAAAAAACATAGAGAGCAAATTGTGGACTTAAGATTTGCCTTTTGTTTTGTTTTGCTTTGTTTTGTTTTGTGGAGCTGGAGATTGAACCCAAGGTCTCACATGTGCTAGGTAATTGCTCTACCATCAAACTTCATCCCCAGCCCTAAAACTTATCTTGAACAAACAAATTCTACATTTATTTCTCAAGTCTACCACTGAAGAGCATAGACAATTTCCTCAGCAGCTTGACTGAGAGCCAGGGATAAATATATGTAGCTCCCCAAACTGTCAAATAATATCCAAGAGCGAATACAAAGCTTTCAAAATTAAGGTGGAGACATCTGGATCACTGAGGCTCACTCGCCAACCAACCTAGCCAAGTCCATGAGCTCCAGGCTAGTAAGAAACCTTGTCTCAAAAATCAAAGTGGATGAGACCCGAGGAAAATACATCCAAGATTGATCGCTAGCCTCCCCACACACATACACAAATATGTACGCGTACCCACGCACAAGGCTTTTGAAATTAGAGCTATGTTGTTAAGTTTAAGACTTTTAAATTATGTGTCTATGTGGCAGAGGAGGGGACTTGTGCCTGTGTGTGCAGTGCCAAGGAGTCCATAATGGGATAACAGATCCCTAGAGTGGGACTCCCAGGTAGTTGTAAGCTGCCTGATATGGGTGCTGGGAACTAAACTTGGGTCCTTGGCAAGAATAGTACAGGCTCTTCTCTTAACCAAGAGCAAGTTCCTATGTTGTTAATTTCAAAATAATCATGAGATCTTCACAATACCACTTTTTCCAATGTCTGCCATCAGGGTCTTTCTTAATTTTTTAAAAATTATTTATTTTTGTTTTTGAGATTATAATATAATTACTTGCAACATTTCCCCCTTCCTTTCCCCCCCAGACCCTCCCATATACCCCTTTTTTGTGGCCTATTTTTCATTAATTGTGTTACATGAATGTGTGTGTGTATGGTCAGGTCAAACAAATAAATATAAACATAAACATACTTATTCTATGTATTCCAAAGTATAACTCTTCAGTCTGTATCATGTTACACATGCACACACAAAAGTAAATAAATAAATGAATGAATAAATAAATAAATAAATGTTTAAAAATCTAATAAAAAATGAGCCAGGTGGTGGTGGTGGTGCATGCCTTTAATCCCAGCATTTGGAAGGCAGAGGCAAACGGATCTCTGTGAGTTCAAGGTCAGCCTGGTCTACAAGTCTACAAAGGGATTTCTAGGGCAGTCAGGGCTGTTACACAGAGAAACACTGTCTCAAAAACCTAAAACAAAACAAAATCTAATAAAAACTGAAATAAGATTAAGTTATTTCTTTGTATTTATCTTGTTTTCTATTTCTTCTTAATTAAGCATAGTCAAATACACAAAATAAAGAGCTAAAAGACTCCCAGTTTATAAGAGTTTGGGTATTTTTAAGATCAGCGGCATTCTGAATGTTCACTGAAAATTCCCAGGTATATTTTTATAATTTATGAAATTAGAACACACAGACACATAGACACAGATTGTACACACACACACACACACACACACACACACACACACACTTAGGTAGTGATCTTGAATTTACAATCTGTCACCTAATAAAGAAACACTCTACCCTGAGTTGCATGCCAAACTCAGAGCCTATTTTTGTTGGGGTTTTATAAGTATTTCACAGAATCAGCCATGGACCAAAACTGCTTCACTTGGATTTATTTTAAATCATGATTGTTGGGGCTGAAAGCTTAGCGGTTAATAGGATGTCCTGTACTTCCAGAAGACCTGAATTCAGTTCCTAGCACCACTGTTTGTCAGGTCACACCTGCACATAACTCTAGCTTCAGGGCATCTCTCTGTGACTCTCTTCTGGTCTCTGAGGGCACCTGAAAGTATATGGTCCTCTTAGATCATGAATACTAACTACTCTTGGAAAGTGTTGCATCTAGTAGCTGCCAATAAGGCCTCCATGACACTTCCCTCAGGCTAATGATAACAAGAGAAAGCAATAAAGTGCAGGTAAATATCCATGTTGACATCTGCTATGTCTACAACATCCAATCTCCAAGGGAAGCAGGGCTAGTGGCTGCAATAACGGACTTAGTGCAGCAGTGTGCTGGTAAATCGGCTCGCGAAAAGAGCCCTGGTTTGTAGCACTTGCTGAGTCTTACGGTGGAAAGGCTCTCTGTACAGCTGATTTCAAGCATCCAAATGGACCAGGCCTCAGTGAACACCGAGAAGAGAGACAGGCCATTGGCCCTCACAAGCTGGCACAAGCTGCCTTGTTGTAGCAGCAGTGGCCTCGGTGATAGCAGCAGCAATGACGTCATTGAAATGATTATCTGGTATAGTTTGGGCTACAGACCCAGTTAAATAGCGCCCCTAGTTTATCAGCCTGATTCCTGATGCTTCTTGGTCATCCTGGGAACTATGTAATACTTCCTAGTAAGTCATTTAGCTCAACCCAAAAGTATTTCTGCTGCTTAAAGCTCAGAACTTCTCAGACCTTCTAAAGATGGAATGTGGAGTTGAAGAAACTGAAACCTAGAGTTTAACCTCCTGCAGTCCTAGGAAAGATTTTACTGTAAGAAATTTGCATCTGAAGAGGATGAAACTCTTAAACAAATGCTGCTCAAACTTTAATGAGAATCACCTGGGGATCTTGTTAAACTGCTGATCCTCCTCATTGCTTAGGACTCAATAGAAGCAGAAAAGTGACATTACTCACAGCCCCCGGGGCGGCTGCTGCTGCTGGCCCAGGAGCACGCCATGGGGGAAATCCTAGAACTACAAAACTAAACACCTAATAGTGGAGACACGGGTGTGGATTCTTGCAGGCACCCCTAATTTCAAGCTACTTACCGATTTGCCTACCCGCCTTTTTCCGATCAGTGTCCCAGAACCTGGAATATCTGTCACTGGTGACAAGATGGAGTTGCTGTGACAGTCTCTTTCTAGATGCCTGGAATGCAAGGCCAGTGCCATCTCATGGTCTCTCACAATTAGGGCTAGTACACAAACCATAGTTGTCAGTACATTTATTCAAGCGCTCAACATTTCTTTATTTGTTGTTATGTGGTTTTATTTTTATTTTGCATTTTTTGTTTTTGTTTTGTTTTGTTTTTCGAGACAGGGTTTTAATGTGTAGCCTTGGAGCCTGTCCTGGAACTCACTCTGTAGACCAGGCTGGCCTCAAACTCACAGAGGTCTACCTGCCTCTGCCTCCCGAGTGCTGGGATTAAAGGCATGTGCCGCCACCACCTGGCTTGCATTTGTTTGTTTTTTTTAATATTTATTTATTATGTATACAGTATTCTGTCTGTGTGAAGGCCAGCAGAGGGCACCAGACCTCATTTCAGATGGTTGTGAGCCACCATGTGGTTGCTGGGAATTGAACTCAGGACCTTTGAAAGGGCAGGCAATGCTCTTAACCACTGAGCCATCTCTCCAGCCCATTGCATTTGTTTTTTAAGGTAATATTTTACTCTGTAACCCAGGCATGCCTCATGCTCTCCATCTCCCTCTCTCTGCCTCTGCAGTCTTGGGATTTCAGGCATGCATCACCACACCTGAAAATCAGGAATATTTACTATCTTATTCTTAATGCTCCCCCCTAGGTTTAGATAATTCTTGTGTGTTTTAAATAAACTGACCTGGGAGCATTTACAACGCCATCATATAAGGACTGGATTAGCACATGTAATACAAAGTTAAGGGTCAAGTGAATCTGTGGCAGCAAGGTGTGTTCCAAACTTGCCAGCATCTTGGCTGAGGGAAACTGCGACTTGATAATCTGTCAACTCAAGCTGCCAATCAAAGCCTGTTATTACTATTATACCACCCATCTGACACTAGATCAATAGGCTAAGCACTTTCTGATGTCAGATCAATAGAATGACTAAGTTTGGGGGTGACAGCTGAACAATTGCTTCTCTCTCCAAGGTATGTGAACGATATTACTAGGAGCATCAACTCAAAGAAAAATGATGAGCCACTTCCTGCACAGCGCTGTGAAAGAAATGTTCAAATGCCCAGAAATTCTTGACGCTCCCACCTACAAAGATAGAGAGGGCAAAGCATGTTCTTACTTCTATGATTTACGAAGTTCCCATTCTACAACTGAGCTCATAGGGAGGGTACACCTTGCAGAGTCGGTCTCCAGCTAACGGTTGAACCCCCAGAGCTGATGGAATAAGGGTTTCTTGCCATGCCATAAAATTGAAGGAAGGTAAAGAAATTTCACATCAGCTGTGAAATACATTTTTTTTCATTTTCCTAAAAGTAGCAGTTTCCTGTGCTTGAACAGCTTATATCTTAGAGGTTCAAGAATGGATTTTAGCCAAGACAGAAAAGAGGTTAAGAAAGCCATTTTAGTTTTCTTTCTTTCAACTCTCAGAACCTACGTAACAGTCCCATGCGTGCCCATGTGTGAATAGTAGTGTGCTCCATGTAATAAGCACTGTGTTATGATCTCAGAACAGAAGAGCTTGAGGTATGCCTTGTTCTAGGCACTCCAACTCACATAGTTGCCTATTATTCAGCCATGCATTATGTGTTTGTATTAGACATGCACTGTATGAAAACAAGAATATATGCTATGAATTATGAGTGTATCCATGAATTCATATGTGTACAGCCACATCCACGTGTATCACGTCTTAAACGGCTCTTGGACTCTGATCACATACACAGTTGCACATACAGAGTTGGTGAGGGCATTGCATGCAGCCCAAAGCCATAGCACCCTGTATGATACCCACTTTTCAGATAAGTAAAGCTAAAAGTGAGTTTCTCCAAGCGCACCTTTTCCTTAGTACTCTCACCCATTTTCCAGCTCGTGAAAATTTTACTTTGGTGTCTTCATTATAGAACTGATATGTTAGGTGCCCTTGATGGGGAAGTGAAATGGATCCTAAATGCCAGGCAGGCTCAGCCTGCAATAGAGACCTGCCTTTCAGCGGGGCGTATTAAAGTTCACAAGGTGAACAATGGTACCACCTTTAATAAAATACTGTCACATGGATCTCCGTGAGCCTCTCACTCTAACAACCTCTATTCCTGCTGTATGGTCAATAAGTTAATACAAGTCCAAGGGATGTGTCAGGAACAAAGCCCTGCTACCATGTTGCAGTCATAAAGCATTCTCTAAGGCAAAGATTCCAAACCAAATTATAATATGTAAGATGATAGACCCGAAACGATCTGGTCCAGAGGAGAGGGATAAGTCAGAGTGACTGTTCCAGCCATACTCTCAAAGTAGGTAAAAGATGGAGCCTAGAGCGAAGAGCACCCTTTGTGCACACACATTTTCAGAGCTCCTTACCAGAAAGCAGTTTCATTTACCTTTTAAACAGCCAAAATGCCACTTTATCACTAAGCAGTGACACCAGGGAAGAAATGCACATTATTCAAAATGCAACCAGAGTGGGAAGGATGGCTGCCAAGAAACAGCTCATCCAAAATGCCTCAAACTGCTTGCTACCTATCTGCTGCCACAGGAGGCCTGCAAGAGACAATGTTTATATACGCCTGTAGATCTCAAGCTTTGGCATACACCAGGATCCCCCCAGGGCTTGTACTAGCCAGCTCACCGAGTTCTAGCCCATGGGTGGAGCCCACAAACAGGCATTTCATGCTGCAGGGATATTGATGCTGGTACTGATGTTACTAATCCCGGGACTACACAAAGCCCCAGAGCAAGCATTATTAACCCTACCCCACTGGCAGCATTGCCTACAGTTCTCTGAAAGGTGACTGGAATTAGCTTGGACAACAGGATCCTTCAAGATCCTTCACCCTAGAGAGTCATCTAGTCATAATGAAGACTACAGATTCACAGGCAAAAGGCCTTCTCCTAGGGACCCACCATCCCCTAAGCCCCAGATATTCATTTCCTCCAGGAAGGGTAAGGATACCCACTGAGCTAGTGAAGCAGCAAGGAAGAAAGCAGCTGTTGTGGTACAGCTATCACACAGAAATTCCTGGGCCCAGAGCAATGTGAACTTTTTCAAAGTAGAGCACAGAAAGCCCAGTAAGATAGAGGTTCGGCCTCTTTCTTCCTTCAAGCTCCTGTGCCTAGATGTCTGATAATGAACTAGCAACTATCTTTCTTCTCTGCTGATTTCAAATAGAGCTTGTCGAAACAAGCTGTGCATAAGTGCCAAGGCCAGGTTTGGTTCCCCCGCAAATGACAAAATAGCTCAACTCAGGAAAATCAGACTTTTACTGCCATCGCATTCTACCAGGATTTCCTGTGTCAAATCACATTCCTACCTTGTTGTGTACTGTCTTCTGTGAATTAACCAGCCCTGGTGTTAGATCAATTGCAAAAATGCCAGGCTGAGTCGTCTGCCTACAACACTGGCCCCCTGGAGAACTTGCAGAAGAAAAGGCTAAGTCTAGTGCCCAAGCAAATGAGCAAATGGAATTTTGGAGGGACAGAGACAAATCATATATTGCCCTGGAGATCTAGGGTGAGTGTGACACCCCTTGGGTTTAGTGAGCCCTGTTAATCCTTCCCACCACGAGTGTCTATCCTGTCAGGCTTTGTGATTGAGAGCTGCTTAAACAGGTGAGAAAATCTCAGGAAGCTAATATGTCCCATCTAATCAAGGGTAAGTGTTCCCTCTTTGCCCAAGCCCTCTTATTTGCATGAGTACCACATGGTAATGGGTAAATCATTTTTTTCAAGGTTGTTTGAAATGCAGGCCCTTAAATAAGTGATCTTTGCTCCATTTCATCTAAAGGAGAGGTTACCCAGCAAGCCTCAAGATTCGTGCCCTCATCAGAACTATTTCCAGCCAGGCCTCCTCCTTTAGGAAGCCAGCATACAACAGGGTTATGAATCAAGAGATTATGTGTTCCCATATACCCAAATTCACCTTCTCTTTGTGATCTGTGGTGATCAGATTTAGTCCCTGTTAACTCTTTTATAGCCTGTTTTCCTATTTCTTTGATTTTGTGGCTTTTCCTTCTTCCTCCCTTTGGTCCATGTATGTTGTTTATTTAAAACAACAACACCATCTCGCCTCTTCCATGCAGCATGTAGAAGCAGAGCATTGAGCAAAGGGTTTTGTGTGTGAGCACACTAGGGCAACAGCATCATCACCGGGGGACTCGTTAGACATACAGATAGATTCTCAGGTCCCACCCAGATGCTGGGCGCAGAAACTCAAGGAGGAGGATGGACTAGCCATCTGTCTTAGGAATTCCTCCTGAGGATGCTGATGTGTGCTATAGTGTGAGCAATATCCTACCAGATCATGTGAGACTAAGAAGTTGCAAAAACACAAGTTCAGAGTACAGGGTTATCTTTGCCAACAGATGTGTTTTCTTTAATCCTTTATGTTACTGGACCAAGTAAGAATAAATATGGTACTGTACCAAGTAAAAAATACAAGTTTTCTATTGTGCAAGTTAATTCTTGTGACAATATGCCATCTTATTGTGATGTGTATATTCTTACCAGGATGCGGTATTAGTGCCAACCCTTATCAGCTTTGTGAGAGCCCATTGTTAAATATCCAAGAATTTTCAAACCACTCAATATCTTTCTTAGATTTATTTTCATTATTTATGTGTATATGTGTTTGAAGGAGAGAGGGGGGGGGGGAGGGAGAGAGAACGGGTGTGCAGGTGCCCATAGAAGCCAAAAGAGGGAGTATGATCCTCTGGTGCCAGAGTTACAGGCAAGTGTAAACTAGCTAATGTGGATGCTGGGAATGGAACTCTGGTCGACTCTGAGAGCAGCAAACACATTTTTTATTATTATTAATTAGATTTATTCATTTATTTTACATTCTGACTTCATTTCCCTTCCCTTCTCTCCTCCCATTCCCTCCCTTCACTTCCTCCCACCCCTGTCTTCCCAATCCACTCCTCCTCTGTCTCTGCTCAGAAAGGGACAGGCCTCCCATGGGTGTAAACAAAGCATGACATATCAAGTTGAGGTAAGACTAGGCTCTCCAAGAATGGATAAAGAAAATGTGATACATTTACACGATGGAGTATTACTCAACTTTTAGAAACAATGGTATCAGGAAATTTGCTGTCAAATGGATGGAACTAGAAAAGATCATCCTGAGTGAGGTAACCCAGACCCAGAAAGACAAACATGGTGTATGTACTCACTCATAAGTGGATATTGTAAAGTATTTATAAATTTATAAAGTATTTACTTTACTATAAAGTAAAAGATAACATGCTATAATCCACAGACCCATAGAGGCTAGGTAAGAAGGAAGGCCCAAAGTGGGACAGGGATGCAACACAGAGCTTATACAACCAACACAGCAAGTATACGCAGACAAGGATATAGAAGAACAAATATATAAGAAGACAGTGACAAACCCTACAGTATGAACAGTTTAGCATTCCAGTGATGGTAAGGAATTATTTGACACGTGTTCATATGTAGCTATTTGATGTTAGATGCTCGTATCTGCTTCAGTGGTAAGGTAACCTTTGAACAGAGACTCAAAGGAAGTGAGAGAACAAATCCCAGTTGAGAAATGATTCAACAAAGATGTCCTGTGTTTTTGCACAATTTGGAAGCAGAGGCTCTGACTACTTTATTCTGAATAGCTTTCCAAGGATGTGTATAAAGCAAATGTCCATAGACAGTAGAGGTGATGTCTCCTTTCAAAATAAAGAGGACATTTGCTCACTATTCAATAAGTAAATAATAAAGGCAACAACACATCCCTCTGGAGAAAATGGCAGCCACAGTCACATGTCATTCTAGGCAACCCGTGTTTCCTAATGCCAGAGCCCCTCTCCAGTTAGATAGCCTACTACACGTGCTTGTGTCACCTGGCTTTCCAGGTGACAGCTCCTTGTGGGAACTGGGACTCAGGGAATTAGCAAAAGAAAATCCTGGTGATCCAAACAATACTGTTGTCCTGAATAATAAAGTCCATTGTCTCCGGCCCCGAAGTCTCAGCTCTGCCAGCAACCATGAGCTGTGGCAGTCTATCTGAAAGCAGGATAAGGTAGGAATCCCCTCAGAGTTCAGGAAAATCATGAGGATGAATGGGAGACATGCACTGCAGGCAGCAGAATTAGCGAGTGTATGCCCCAGGGAGAACAGGAGTCCCCTTCATCAAAGTGATGTGAATTGTTTCTCTACTCTACTCGTTCTGCCAAGCCTCAGTTTTACAACAGTACCACCTCATCATGATCGTGAGGATGGAAAAAGGGAGCACCTCCTGTTCCCAGAAGGCATCACAGCAAATTTGAGGACATGTGGAATTTAACTAATTCACAAGTTGAGGCAAACAGTCCAAGAATGACATGCAGTGCCGGAAAGAGACATCGTAAAGGACCACAGGGATAAGGAAGGATCAATATCCCAAAGCAGCAGCCAGAACATTAGATCTGATAAGAGAAACTAGAAGAGAGTGCAGTCATAGATTTCAAATTGGAATGCTCAGCATCAGAGTTGTTGCATTTAGTCCATAACAAACCACAGCAAAGATAGACAAGGTCACAATGGCAAAATAATAGGACAACCTTGCTAGTGAAAGACCACGTATGGTGAAGAAAATATTATCTGGTGTATAGATCCTCAAGGTCAATGTTTAATGAATTTCATAATCAGCTTTTCAGAACACATCTTCCAATTCGATGAATAAAGTATTAGAAAGATAGAATTTTATATATAGACAATCCTTAGAAGTAATTAATTTCATGAAACATGAATCAGTTAGGTCTGACGGTGCAGGCCTGTAATCCTAGCTATTTAGGATGCTGAGTCAGGAGGATAACAAGTTCAAGAGTACTCCGGGGCACTTATTAAGACCCTTATTCAAAGCAGAAAGTTTATAAATGGTTGGGGCTATGACTCAGTGATGCCTATCATACACAAAAAAGGTTTTAGGTTCAATCCCAAATACCACAGGAAGGAAGAGGGAAAAGAAAAAAAGAGGAAAAGAAAGAAGGGAGGGAGGGCCCAACACACTGTGGGCAGTGCCAACCCTGGACACCTGGGTTGTATAAGAAATCAGGCTGAACAAGCAATGAGGAGAAAGCCAGTAAGCAAAACACACACACACACACACACACACACACACACACACACACACACACACACACACACACACACACACACCCTCTGCATCAACTCCTACCTCTAGGTTCCTGCCCTGACTTCCTTCAGTGATTGAGTATGACCAAAAAGTTCTAAAATAAAATAAATCCTTTCCTTCCCAAGTTGCTTTGGCCATGGAGTTTAATCATAGCAATAGATCCGGTGAATAAGAAAATAACTTTAGTTTTCTAGTGTTAAAAAAGAAAGAAAGCTCAGCTAAGCCTAACATGGGCAGTCAATATTTTCCTTTATGCTATGATTCAATTTACCAACCATTCTGATGTTGATAAATAACACACGACAAAAGAAAATTAGCACCATGCTTCCTGTTTAAATATTATAATTCTCTCCTATCTCCAGAGAATTTTCTTCCTTCCTCCAGAACTTTTATAAACTCTCTATTCTGTGTAAGATAGGGGAGGATATGAGTAGCTTAGACAGAAACAAATGCACATACTAAAGGTCCAAGCAGAATTTGATCAGGACTATAGCAACGCTGGCTAAACCGAAAACTTCAGTGAGTGACATCTCACTGTCTCTTTGAAAAATCCCCATTTGGAAAATTCCTATAAAGAAGTATTTAGTTATAATCACGATTATTTTTGTATTGTTAGAAATAAAAAAAAAAAAACTAGCCAGGCCGTGGTAGAGCAAGCCTCTAATCCCAGTGCTTGGGAGGCAGAGGCAGGCAGATCTCAGTGAACTCGAAGCCATCCTGGTCTATAGAGCGAGTTCCAGGACTGCCAGAGCAACACAGAGAAACCCTGTTTCCAAAAACAAGGAAGGAAGGAAGGAAGGAAGGAAGGAAGGAAGGAAGGAAGGAAGGAAGGAAGGAAGGAAAGAGAAGAAAAGAAGGAAGGAAAGAGAAAACTAGAAACACCTTAAGTGTCCCCAAATAGATCAATGGTTAAATACCTGAGGCTACAACCACATAATGTCGAATATTAATAACGTGGAAAGATTATCACACTCATAGATAGTACAAAAATAACATGTACAGGGTGATCTGTTTCATATGGTTATAATATTTGTAGTCTTCATGTGCATAGTAAAACTGTGTATTTCTTTCCTTTTTCTGAGACAAGGTCTGATGTTTTAACCCAGGAAGGCCCAGACTGGCTTCATGATCACAATAATGCTTCTGCTTCAGCTTCCCTAGTCCTGGGATGACAGGTCTGAGTCACCATGGCTGGTTTTAAAATTGGTATTTAGTATTTCTTATGTCCTAAGGATTCTCTTAGGTTCTGAGAGCACATTAATGAGAAGAGGTACGTAAAATCCCAGCCCAGTAGAGCTTGTCTAGTCAGGAAGATACAGTACATAAATGTGTGTGTCATCTGTTAACTGAAATTAAGAGAAATACTGCAAAACCATTTCCATCTAAGCAAACACTAGACCCAGACATTGCGTTCAGCCTCTCTATACCGCCTTTGTACAGCCCTTCTGGATGATAAGGTTAAAAGATGTTCTTCCTCAGGCATGCTTCCTGACTTTTTCTATGACTATATCTTGGTAATAAGACCAACAGAAAGGAATTTTAGAGTTCCTGCAAAAAGCTTCTCATTAAGCACGCCATCCCAACAAAAACAACCTTGCATGGGCTGACTGCAAGTCCTCACTCCTCAAACCCTTGTTGCCAAGCTAATAATGTGATTTGTTTGAACCTCTCCTTACAGGCTTTATTTTCCAAGCTCTAAATCATCTTCCTTGTCCCTTTATGAACTGCCTCCAAGTTGGACATGATTAATGCCTGCTCATTAGATGCCGAGCAGACTTGAGGGCAGATGTGCTCCACAGCTTTAAAGGCTTCTGAACTGTCAAGGCAGTGCCGCAGCCAATGCGCAATATATATCATCTGCATCTATGATAAGCCTACCTTTTCAAGTCGGGTTCTCCAGGAACACATTCAATCTTCCCTTTTCTTACTAATTAAGATCTTCTTCCCACTTCAAAGGCCTGGATTACATCCACAGCCTCTAAATAATGTGTTTCATTTCTTTAAACGTATCTTTTCCCTGAAACAGCATCACAAACATTTCAATGTGTTTTTTTCCCCCTGTCCAGGGCTGTCAGCAGATTCGCTACTGCACTGGCCATCAGATACATGTCAAGTCCAAGTAATTTCACTAGCTCAGCATTTTTATTTTATGACTGGAAGGCAAATGAAGATGCTGTTTTAAACATTCAAAATGTCCTGAACAATTTTTATGTCTCTAATATTTCTTGTGTACCTAATACGGATTTACTATTTCTCTAATACAGCCAAACATAAAGATGAAGTTCCTAAGTTCCAAAGATTAACACCTAAATGGGATGATAGGACAAACAGGTGGGTTTACACAGAAAACATACTGGCCTATATATACACATTAAAAGGCCTGGGTTACTGGGGAAATACACAGCAATGCCTAACAACGCTATACAACCCGAGTTGAGCATTAAGATTAAGCTCTGCTCACTTGCGTGAAGTTTCCATGGACTAGATGACTTTTATGTGGCATTTTTATTACAGTTGGAAATAGCACACAGGGCCTAGCCAAACATACAGTTGATCACTGGACCAAAACCCTAGCAGAATCACCACAGCTCAAATTAAGTCTGACTATTCCATCGCCACTAAAAACTTGCATAGAATAATACATCCATTTTTTTTTACTGTAACTTTCTGAACATGGCCAAGTTTTCAGTGTTCATCATTATGGACTAAGCCTAAGCTGTGGATCCAAATAATCCCAGTCGAAATCGCTACAGTCTTTTGGTACATAATGTAAATTCTAGTCACTTCCCCAGCACTGTTACCACTGTTGAACTTTGTGCCAAAAGGGAAAACTTTGAACTTTCGACTTAAGTTTAACTTTGAAACAACATGAACAGAAGTGAAATGATTAATTTCTGATTCCAGGTCAATTTCATCGATTATCAAAGAGTTCCTAAGCAATTCCGATTATAGTACATGTCCTGTAGTTGGCCACAAAGAGTGCCTCAAAGAATGAAGTCTCTGGAATGTACCAAACCAAAAAGTCTTAGTGTTTTTGTATTTTTATTCTCTTAAAATAAGAGCACTACAGTGTACACTTCTTAGGAGAGAAAAGGGAATGAGACTTCTTCCTCTAGACAACTGTCATGTTGGACTGCCAAGGTTGCCCAACCCAGAATTCCAAGGGCTGCCATATGTAGTCTAGAGCTCACAGTATGGCAACTTAGACCCAGTTGTCTCCACTAAGCAGAGATTCAGGAGAGCCCAATCGGCAGGTTTAGGTTTGGCCATCATAGCTAATGAGCTTAAGTTCATTTAAAAATCTCCTTACTTTGGGTAATCTTTGGTCCCAAAACCTGAACTGAACACTGATGGAATTAAAAGGCCCCAGGTGAAAAGTTAAAAAGATAAAGAAGGAGTGATCTGTGAGAATTGTATTCTAGCTCAAGATGAAAGGTGACATTTGGTACATTCATATTCATCGTCTTTTGCCTATAGCATAATCACTAAGTGTGTATGGAACAGTCCCATAAATGATTTCATACATATGCCCTAATCTCAATTTATAAACTACCATTTCTCTAGTGTTCTGTGCTCTCTTTTAACATTTATAGATATATTTTCCTTTAATTTAAGCCTGACTTCTTGATAAAATCCATCTTCTTTGATATTTCTATCGCATGATTACAGTTTGATCAATGCAAATCAAATGGAAAGTTCAAAGTTTCTTGCTCCACAGCACAGGTAGGCCTATTCTGAGCCACAGAAAATGTGTGACTATAAAACAGAACCTGCTCAGGCTCCAGATAAAAGATGCATGCAAGCACTGCAACACAGAATAAAAGAATATGCCACATTCTTACTCGTTTCTATAACTGCATTTTTAAATGTCTAACAAGCCTTTGGCCCCCACAATACATATAGGCTTACATTGAGCAACAAGGAATATGTTTATAAAACAGAATCTGTACATCCTTAATAAAACATGTATCATGCACAAACTTCCCTCATAAAATAGTCATATGTCATATTCTCAATTATCTCTAGGACTGCATTCTAGGAAAAAATTAGCAAGTTAATAAAGAGAAAAACCTAAACAATAAATTCAGTGTGATAATGATATATCATACTTCACTTATGTTACATATGTTTATATTTAATACTGAACCCTGGAAACAGAGAGTAAGTGTTCTTTCCAAACCATATTTGGCTGAGTGTAGTGGCATAAGACTCTAATCCCAGCATGTGGGAGGCAAGGCCAGCTTGGTCTACAGGACAAGTTCGACACCAGGCAGGGCTACACAGAGAAACTCTGTCTCAAAATTGAAAAAAATCAAAACATATGTGGACATTCATAACAATTTAGTATATCGAAGACATAATTAATTTTAATTCCAAATAATATAACTAATACATGCAGCATTCTCAAGCAATGATATAATAAAAATAGAAATTAATCACAAAATCAAACAAGACATTCCCAATTGGAAACTTAAAAGGCATACTAACGGAGAATAGGAAGATGGTTCAGGGGTAAAGGGTTTAATGTGCAAGCATGAAGATCTGTGTTTGGATCCAGCCGGCCATGGCAAAGGTGAACAGTGTGTGTTATGCCAGGACTGAGGATATGGAGACAAGAGGACTCCAGAGGTTTGCTGGCCAGTCAGTCTAGACAAATCAGTGAAAAGCATGGTCAGTGAGAAACTGGGTCTCAAAAATAATAGAGGAGCAGGATCAGGACAGCAATATCAATGTCTGACCTCCATGTGTGCATACATGTACATACACATGTGCACATATACATACACACACAAACACACACATAAATGCATACTTGTGAAAAAACTTGTGACAGAAAAGAGTAGTACAAGAGGAAATTATAAAATGTATTGAAAATAATTTTAATGAAAATACAACATATAAAATATGTGAACTACAACTAAAACTTTTCAAAAGAAAATTTTATAACATCAAACTATATGAAAAAGGGAAAAACATGTTAAACACCAAGTCACTAAGAATAAAGTTTAAAAGAACAGGAGCAGATAGTCAGGAATATAGCATATGCCTGTGGACCCAGCATGCAAGAGGATCATGAGTTCAAGATCAGCCAGGGCCACACGATATGACTCTGTCCCCCCAAAAAATTGTAAATTAACTATTAACATGAAGAATCAAATGGTACATGCTTTTTTGTTTTGTTTTTCGAGACAGGGTTTTGCCATGTAGCTTTGACTATTCTGGAACTCACTCTGTAGACTAGGCTGGCCTGCTTTTTAAAATAGTATATTACAATCATGTGTTTTGCCAGAAATAAAAAGGTGGCCCAATCTAGAGTCTTATAAAGTGCCACAAAATGGTAGTCATTCACTTATTTTTATGGATGTTAAAGGTATTCAACAAAATTTAGTAGTTGTACATGTGAACAAAATAAAAAAGGATAAAATGGGAATTGGTGAATAATTTCCCAGTTTTGTAAGTATCCATATAAAGGCCAATGTAGAATTTACTAGAAACATACTAGATGCCTTCCTGCTAAGGTCAGTTACAAGACATGGATGCCCTACTACTGTTGATACTATGTTGTAGCCATTATCCAATGCAAAAATACAAGACAAATTAATCAGAGACAAAAAATATTTTGAAAGAAAACAGAAACACTATCTTCACTTTGAGATGATATTCTATTTGTAAAATCCGAAGAGTCAATGGTAAACCTACTACAAACAAATGGGGCAATTTAATGATATAGAACATTATAAAATTAACATAAAAACCAATAACCTTCCTATATACAGGTAAAGTCAGTTAAAAGAAAGAATGTTGAAAATGGAGTGATGAGCCATGTTTTCAGTTAGGAAAGGTTAATGTGATAAATCCATTACTTTCCTTTAGGTTAATTTATAAATTGAATATCACCCCCATTAAAAATATCACCAGGGGCCAGTGAGATGATTTAGAGGGTAGAGATGCTAGCAAGCAGATCTGAGAACCTGAGTTTGAACCCCAGATTCCAAAAAGTGGCAGGAGAGAATCCTGACCTTTATGACTGTGTGGGTACACTCACACATGCATGTGCACTCACACACAGAGACACACACACACACATTAATTAAATTTTTAAAAATATCACCTGGATTTTTAACTTAACAAACTGAAAGGCATCATTAACAATTCCAGTTAGCTGAATACAAGCTTGGGAAAGTGCTCTCCCTAGCTTTGCATTTTAGAAGATTTACATAATACAGGAAATATATATACAAAAGAGCCAGAAACAATTAGCATCATTGCATAGAAGCAAAATTTGAAATCTAGCTCAGGGGGATAAGTCTACAGTAAAAAAAAATCAAAATTTTAGAGCTCTTACAAATTTAAGGAACAGTGCCAATTCTTACAGATTTGTTTTCTTTCTTTTCATTGAAAAAAATAGACCTGTGCTAATACAAGTATAGCAAAAACAGAATGTAAAAGGCAAATAACTGTGCCAAAAAATGTAAAGGAAAAATGGCATTCCTGGGAAATTCACATTGAGCTTTGAAAGTAGACAACCAGAAGAATCAACATTTATGTTTGCGACATGGACCCTGACTGGTTGTAGGGAACAGAAGGTCATAAGGACCAGTTTATGTTTAGACAACATGACACTAATATGAATATATGGTATAGGTTTCCTAAAATGTGGTTGATGCCGGATATCTACGGACCCCAAAGTAAATAGTGATGCAATCTGTTAAAAAAACTGGATTTGGCAGAGTGCCACTTTTGTGTGATTAGGTATAAAAAGTCATTAGGTCAGAGGCCTGAACCTTTACTTTCTCCAGTCAACCTGAATGTAAGCCTATGTGCTGCTCTACATGTGTGCCTGTGCCTGGCTATGTGTGGCCTGTATGTGCTGGCATGCGCCTGGGTGCCTGCTGGCAGCTGCCAGCCTGGCAGCCCACACTTGAACTGAACAAAGTATGTTTTACTACCTATGAGTCCGAGAAATCTCTTCAACCTCCCACTCTCCCACGACCCTTTCCTGGCATCAGTACATGGATCACACTGTTCTTGTCACCCCAATCTAAACCCCCAAAACGTTAATTGAGTGTCTACTATCAGCAGCATGCTGTGGGATAGTGTAAGCAGAACCGTGGGAAAACTTGTACTAGAGACTCAACTGTAAACAAAGCTGTGGACTGAGACCAGCAGAATGACAGCAAGTGAGATGAAAAGAATAATATTGCATAATAAACACGAAGTTCTACGCGATGGCAAATCTTGATTGGGATCTAGACAGTGACAGGATCTAGATTGCATCAGCCTCTGGGAATGCCTGTGAGGGATGATATCTGGCTCTGGGTTTTTATTATTAAGACCAATGAGAATTCGTGCAACACTATCGAAATTTTGGTTAACTGAGGTGTGAAGACCTACCCTAAATGTGGTGGCACCATTCCATGGAGTGGATTCCTGCACTAAATAAAAAGACCAAGTGAGATGAGCATTCTCTCTCTGTTCCCGATGGCATATACAATGTGACCAGCCACCTAAGGCTTCCCACCATGCCTTCTCCATCATCATGGACTATACCCTCAAACTATGAGTCAAAGTAAACACTCCCTTCTTTAAGTTGATTTTGTCAAGTATTTTGTCCCAGCAATGAAACAAGACATGAATATAGTAGCCCACCTAAATAATACATGGAGATTCCAGGAAGGTTACCAAAACAAAAGTGGGTGATAGCTGAGGACATCTGACCATCTGCAGA
>PVIU01010589.1:0-69279 GCA_004026605.1 Ondatra zibethicus | reverse complement strand
TTTAATTATGTTCTTGAATGGAAAAAATAAAACAAAACAATGTATGGAAAAAAAAAGAATTGATGTGGGATTCCCCTCTGCATGCTGTGAATATGTTTTATTACTATTGGTTAATAAAGATGGTTCAAAATTAAAAAAAAAAAAAAGAAATCAACCAAGATCTTAAAAAAAAAAATAGTCCTGCCTGGTTCACATCTCACTACAATTTAAACAGGATCTTTGGGGATCAGACAGTAACATTTAAAAAATTTCCTAGCTGATTCTAGTCTGTATACCACAAAACATATATATGTCTGTATACCACAAAAGTAACATTATACAAAACAGTGGGATAAATTTAATTTAAATTCAGTTCTTACTGGTATGGTAATAGATTGTCCAAAGATCCACAAATGTTGATAGTTGGGATACAGTCTAGATAATTCACTCCTGACATTAAATCCATGCTTATATGTTTGAATATAAGATGTGGTGCTGGTTCTAGACAAATTTAGATAAGCACTGCCACATATCCTGTAGTAACTGCAGAAAGGCTAATATTATGTTGACAACAAAGAAACATGCAGTTGGATTTGACACTGGGATTTCAGTTAAAGCTTCACAATATTTGAAGCGGCTTATACAGTACATCACATTATAGATTCTCTGAATGTCAGCATGTATGCCATGATAAAATATCATTCTCTAGGCACCCATGTTAATATTCCTTCCTTTCAAATTAAATGAATTGACTTTATGAATTCAGTCTGCCTTGATGTTTTAAAAATGTTTGGTAACATAAATTGATCTTGTACCCAGAGGAGAAGAGGTTCTCTTTATATTAGTAGTTTCATGTTTTATTTGTGTGAATTTTTCTAACACTTGTAATAGCTTTTCCTAGCTAATCCAGTGCTCGTAGGAACTCAGAAACTTTCTGTTCTCCAATTCAGAAAACATCTACTTGTTGTCTCCCTTTACATCATGTTCACAATTTTTTTAATGTGTACAGTATTTTGAACTCAGGATGCCAGAGCAGAAAGTGGCTAAGCTGGATGATTTTAATTGTCAAATTGACACAAAGTATAATCACTCAAGAAGAGACTCTTAATGAGAAATAATCTAGATCTGATTAACCAGTGCTTATGTCTGTATGGAACTGCATCCATTAATTAATGCTTTAAGGACCAGCCCATTGTAAACAGTGGCTGCTGTTGTAGGCTGTTTGTTCATTTCCTGCCATCCTGGCCCAAAATAATCTCAGAGAAACTATATTATTTGCAATACTGTTTGTCCAATAGCTTAAGTGTATTTCTAGATAGCTCTTATATCCTAAACTAAACCATCCCCATTAGTCTGTGCATCACCATGAGGTCATGGCCTATAAGCAAACTTTCAGCAGGCTCTGGTAGAGGCATTTGTCTCCTATTGTGTCCTGCATGGCTTCTCAATGACTTCTCCTTTTTTCTCCCTGCATTCAGTTTAGTTTTCCTGCCTAGCTCTGATCTGCCCTATCAGAGGCCAAAGAAGCTTCAATATTCATTAACCAATAAAGGCAACACATATACAGAAGGACTTTCCACATCAGTGGGGTGATACTGAGCAACATAATAGAGTAGGAAGCTAACTGAGAAAAAGCAAGCAAGGATGCATATATCTCTCTCTGTTCTTGACTATGTTGGTAGGTGTTTGATTTCCTGCCTTGCCTTCCCATGTGATGGAATGTACCCTGGAATTGTGAGCCAAATCAAACTTTGTCACATGATTTGCTTTGTCAGTGTATTTGTTGGGGTATTTGTTTAAGCAACTGAAATAAAGCTAGCGAAGCAGCTGTCAGAAAGAGCCCCATTTTCTTAAGAATATTTTTTTCCAAGAGATTTTTTCTTTAAAAATTTAGTGAATGGAACGTAAGTTTGTAGGAAAGTAACATTGTTCAAAACTAAAAAATATAAGGCCTCAAAGAAGTCCCTTAGGAAGGCATTAACAGGAAAAGAATTAATGCTTCCCAGTTTGTAACTTCCAACTCAGTTTTAATATTGTTTTCATGCTGCTGGCTATCTACAGTAGATTTAATATTCTATAGCACTGTATTTCACATACTTTCCAAGGGACTCTTTCTGTCTTATTTTAATATCCTACACCAAGCTATAGTTTCCTGCATATAGGAACTTTAGTGTTATTCTGTTGTTCAGTGTCAGCTACAAAGTTCTCTTGGTTGACAAAGCTCCCAGGAAAATTAACCCACAAAAAGCAATGGATTCAATAGAACATCTTTGTCATAGTTTCAACTTTGAGTTCAAGTGCTGTAAACTAGAGCAGGCCCCAACCCTTTCTTGTCCCTTAAGTATATTCAATGTCCTCCTGTTCAGCCACAAAGTTTCTTTTGCATAGGAAACATAGTTAATCTTTGAAAAATACACACTAAGTTTTAAGTGCCTTGATTTAACCATACACATTTCTATGTAATATTTAAGGTTTCAAGAGGAAGTGTATAAAATGATGAGGCTGAGCTACCAGCATGATTTACTGACTTCCTCCACAAATGCCTCTGCCTCTAGCTGAAAAGAAAGCTTAAAAATAGAAAAAGAGAGAGGGAAATTCTATGAACTCATACAAAGAATTGTTAGCTTTGCTTTTTACACAAGCCCAGGTATATAAGATATTAAGACAACGCAATGATAATAACATCTTAAATACTTAATTACATTCATTCAAAATAGTTGCTGAATAAGGAGACCATATCTTGCCTTTAAACAATAAAAGAAAACCTTTAAGCATAATCATTTCACTTTTTGTTCACAAACCCATGAACACAGTTCAGAAAAGATTATTCAGAAGTTTCTCTGACCTATTCTATTTGGTTTTTTAAATAGAAGTGCTTTAGAAGGAATTGGTATCATTTTTTTCTGAGACTTACAGAAATAGATATCACATAAGATATAAGGAAATACTCCATTTGAATGCAGATCATAATCTGAAGGAGTTTCAGAATGTCTAATATGAGTAACCTCTTCTTACCCACCATGAAAATGAGAAAGACCTCTGTAGTGCTATTGATGGATGTGAATAGAATATACTGATCGAAATTATTTTATTGAATCAGATCTCTATTAAGACAGAATGACAGCACGTAGGTTTACAGCACTTAGTTATAGAAAGGTTTTTGTGCTTTTTTTAAACTTATGTGTGTGATAATTGTATATGTTTGCCTGCATGTATGCCTGTGAAGCACATGTATACAGTGCATGTCAGTGCTAGAAAGGGAGTCCTTGGTCCTGGAGCTGTACTTATGGGTGGTTGTTAGTCAGCAAATGGGTGCTGGCAATTGAACCTGGGTCCTCTGGAAGAGCAGTTTGTAGACAGAAGTTTTGTCCTACCTGGTCCTTCAGCCATTCATTCCCAAAGAAACACACAGAGGCTTATGTTAATTATAAACTGTTTGGCCTATTAGCTCAGATTTATTATTAACTAGCTCTTACAACATAAATTAACCCATAATTCCTCTCTATGTTTAGCCACATGGTTTGGTACCTTTTCTCAGTTAGGCATTCTCATCTTGCTTCCTCTGCATCTGGTGGATGACTGTGACTCATCTTTCCTCTTCCCAAAATTCTCTTAGTCCGATTACCCCACCTATACTTCCTGCCTTGCTACTTGTCAATCAGTGTTTTATTAAACCAATATAAAAAACAAACCTTTAAAGTGTACAAAAGCATTATCTCATAACAGTTCTCTTTTTGTTCTTTTCAAAACAAGACCCTGAATCTAATCATTTTTGTTTAGTGTTTTTCCTGACCATTGTCCATATCAACTTGTAACTAAACAAAGACAAACATCTATAATCCATATTTTCTGGACATAGTTTTCTAGGCTGCTTACTACTGACTGGGGACACGGGTAATCTTTGAGAGATGCAGAGAAAATATAGAATTATGATCAAATTCTAACTGGAGTATATTGTGAGGCTGAATCTACTCAATCAGTCACCTTGAAGCAGTTCTGGATGTAGAACTCAGAAGAAACTACAACAGAGGTGTTCTGAAATGTAGTATCATCTGGGGCATCCATTCCCATTGGAGATATTTGAGGGGGTCTTCCTTGATCAAACCTCTTCTCTGAAGTAACATATCTTTTGACTTAAATTTTGAAGTCAAGGCATTTTCAAAATATAAAATTTGGGCTAATCCAGCAGCATGTATAATCAAATGTTCTTTACCAGCCATTGCTTCTTCTTCAGCAGCCGAACAATTCAATGAAAGCACAGTAACATACAATGTACTCTATGTATTTTCCATCTTTACATGTTTTTCCCCCTAATTCTCTTTTATTTTTAAATTTTTGGTTTTTTGAGACAGGGTTTCTTTGTGTATATTTGGCTGTACTGGAACTCACTCTGTAGGCCAGGATAGCCTTGAACTCATAGAGATCCACCCATCTCTGCCTCCTAAGAGTTGGGATTAAAGGTGTGCAGCTCCATGTCCAGCTAATCTAATTATTCTTTAAAAGGACTTTCTCTGTCCTTTTTATTTTCTCTCCAAAGCCTATATATATTTTAAGCACACTATAAATGGTTTAGAGTTTTTTTTTTCATCTGAATCTGTCTTTACTGTATATCTCTATTTTTTTCTGAGCACATGAGTCTTTAATCTCCTAAGAAATATGTCTAGGATTAAAGCTTTAGCTTTGGTTGCTGGCTCCACCACATTCCTTAGCCTTTTGAGAATCTAGCTTCATGGCAGAAGTACTGGTGGGAACCACATTTATTGCCACAACTATGTTGTGTTTCTAGGTTTAGGCCACCACCACAAAGCCTGATGCTGACTGTTCATAAACACCATTTAAGTGTTTGGTGTTGTAGACTCTTAAAAGAGTTGCGAGTTTTTTGCCACTAAAACTGAGTCAGGAAGCCTCTCAGAAAGAAGCCAAGCCTCTGCTTGCTGCCAGAAAACAGAGTCTATTGGAGAAAAGACAGTCACCAAGAAGCTGCACTTGACTCTGTTCCTGTCTATCTAGAATCCTTTTTTTTTTTAAAAAAAAAAAGCTTTCCATTCATTAGTGCTCTTAACTACTGTCTTCTTTCCACCCCACAGACAGTAATTTTTACCTTTTGTGTGGGTATATTAATTCTTCTTTATCAATGGTATGGCGGGGTACTTGCCAGAAGAAACATGATGCATGTTAATTTTGTTTCACTGAATAGAGGCATATAGTCTATTAAATTGGGGTAAGGAATGACAGTGGGTAGCCTTGGTGCATGGACCATGTGGCAAATATTGTTTACATCAGGAAGAAGAGAATCTGCCCAAAACAGGAAATGCTATAACCCATAAAGACTCTACCCTGTGATTCACTTCCACCATCTGATCCTCATATATTAGTGTTTCTATTACCTTCTATGACAGTCCTCAGATTGATGTTGAGAACAATCTTCTATCACATTTCCACATTAATAATTGAGTCATAGTCTCTCAAGTAAACCCAAAGCTCTCTGAAATGACTACTGTTCCCAGCTAATTTTTTTTTAGGGATACCCCTTCTCTGTTTTTCGGTTCTGTAATTGTGGGAAAGATGCCTCAACTACCCAACATTTGGGCATGTTCTCAGTGTTCAAACTTTTGTCTTCATACTTGAATAGAAAGCTCTTAACCACTGAGCCATTTAGTTTCTAACTCAGGCAAGTATTCAGTGATTACCTTGAAGGACATACATTTAATGCAGTAAGTGTTCAAAACTTGTTTTCTGTGGATGTTCTGTATCCAAGACTTTTTCTTTTTAAAAAATATATGGTAGAGGGAAAATGAAGAACGTGATGCCTCTTTGTAGTTTAATATAAATCACTTCCTGTATGATTTCCCAAATCTTAGAAGTTCCCATTGTTTCTCTTCAAATCATAGGCTCTGGAGATAATAGCTATATTTTACTTCTGTCACCATACATTACTGCCACTTATATATGGTACCATAGAGATATTCATCAGGACGACTGCTGCATCCATGATTGCTTTCATCAGTAATTATTCTTTATTGTTATTGTACAATGGCCAATTGTACAAATGCACCATAAAATATCTACCCATTGTGTAGCTGGAAGACAATCGGTTTGCTTTAATTTCGGAGAATCAGTTAAAAAAATACAGACATTATGGTACATGCTTTTTTACTGACACACTACTCTTGAAACCATCTGTAGTAGATTTCATAAGTCAAAATCATTTGTGTATCTAGGCGATATTGCTGAAATGTTAATGATAGAACTAGTAATCTTTTGATATTTTTAAGAATGACTACAGAAATTCTATATTATATTGATCATTATCTCAGAATATATGGTAATAATATATGTCTAAACACAGTAAATACGGCAACTAGTTTTTCCAAGGTAAAGTGCTTCATAATCACAAAGTCAGGGGCATGCCAAGTGACATAAGAGAGCAGTACTGTGATTAATGGGTTAATCGCCAGGATCACTGGAATCTTAAACCATGTTAAGGAGATATGGCAAAGACCTATTTGGAAGGGCCAGGAAATAGTTAGCATTTTCCACTGTAGAAGATGGCCAGATGGCAGCATACCAATAGACACTCATAAACCAGTGTGTCTTTTGGGACAAGGATCCAAATAGAAGAAAATGTGATCGCAACAAAGTTTTCAAAGGACTAACACAACAGTATGTTCTGCAACATAAAGTGATCCTGAGAATTTTAGGACCCACATTTCTGGCTGGTAAGGATATAAAGTAAATCTTTAAAAACAATCTTCATTATTTTCTTTGGGTGATTGTTTTTCTTTGAATGTTTTCTTCAACATATGTGCTGGATATAACATTACTCATCTAAATACACAAGAGGGCCATTTGTAGGTAGGAGAGGCCACTCTTGACCAAATGTGTCTTTTCTTTCTCTGTTTCTAGGCCCTGTGTACAATAGATGTGATGGTGTATCTCATCTTCTAAGGCATTCTCTTCAGTTTAATATGACTGACTAGATGCTAAATTTTCATACCTTTTCTGCATTCAGGAAACTTTTTCTTGGTAGTAAGTTGAAGAAATAGAAGATCCATTTGTTCCTCCTTTGTTAGCTTTAATAAGGATTCTGTCTATGCATGTTCAATGCAAAAAATTACATACTTACATATATCAACAGAGACACACACCACACACCCCCAAATACAAATTCTGAAACTGGGATCAGTGACACATCAATAATCAGAATGAATCACTAACAGACTGAAACACTATCAGTGGCTATTTGGTTATACTTTTAGTAGGGACCAAGCGGATCCACAATTTCTACTTAACTAAAACTATTTGGTAGAGTAAATTTTATGTCTCTTTGTTATTTTGTCTAAAAGCAGATATCAGAACCTCCTTTTAAAAATTCATTTCATTAACTGATTAAAAAAAAGAAATCCAAATAGCATAAAATTTCACTAGTAGATAAATTTATTAAGAAAATGTTGTAATATATGCATTTCAGTACTACTAATTCATAAACGTAAAGAAACAATGTCATTTGTGAAAACATCTCATTCCTAAAGAACTCTAATTTTTCTCTAGTGTGCAAGGCAGACCTGAATGTGGGAGTATGGATGATCTTTCTAGATAAGTTGAAGAACGCAATGGCAGCACTTTAATTACAGACAGTGTAAGTTCATTCATTATACCTGGAAGCAGATGCACATCAAAAATCATGATATGCATCACAGTTAATATTTGACTATTCTTTATACAGGGAACAAATACGATTTCTATTTAGAAGGAAGCTTTTTATTGAACCAAAGTAAGAAAAACCTTAAGAATTTGTTCCTCGCCAGGCAGTGTGGTGCACACCTTTAATCCCAGCACTTGGGAAGCAGAGGCAGGTGGATCTCTCTGAGTTCAAGGCCAGCCTGGTCAACAAGAGCTACTTCCAGGATAGCTAGGGCTGTTAAACAGAGAAACTTTGTCCCAAAAACATCAAAAAAATAAAAAATAATAATTTGTTCCACAAAATTCTGATGAGTTACCAGAATAGTTTTATTCTTTTCATGTAATACCTATACCTATAATCACAAAGGCCATCCACTGCAGGAACCTTGAATTTCACTAAAGTCAGTGATAAATGACTCTATTCTAACCACACATTAATTCATTAAAATTTCTTTTTATAAGTCTTAAAGAATTTTGTACCCATTTATTAGAATACCAAGAAAGGGAGGAAATGACATTTTCAAACCATGAAGAGATTTGGGAAATGGATACTGATTTGGATTAATTTACAATGGGCACAAACATGCTCTTTTTAGCCTAAGTTCAAATGTTGGCATGAGTTGGTAAGGTAAGATGTAATATTAAGTCTTAAGGTAAGGTCTCCATAAGAGAGGAAAACTGGAAACATGTAGATTTTTTTCTCTTCAATTTCCTGATAAATCCCATTTAATGACTAGACCCAACATAACGCACACTTTGAATTACTTTCATTTTTTCTTGTGCTTTAGTTCCATCTACCAATATTAATTTATCTTACTTTGTAAGCACATTCTAGCAGTTCAGGTATAGGATATAAAACTAAAAATTAAAAGGAAAGCTGATATGTATTTTCTATTGTCACGTTCACAGCATTTCATCAATGAGGATAAGGAAATAAAAATGTGATTTTGAAGGAAGAACATAAGTCAAAAATAAGAAAGAAAAGAGAGAAATGGGAGACATGTCTAATGGTAGAGGATTGAACCCAAATGAAACTCATTGTGTGGCTTTCTATTCTCAATAAACCTTGCAAACATGCAAATATGTTTAGATAATTCTCTATGTAGGCATATGGGTTAAAGATATATATTTAAAGTGTTGTCTTTTAAATAAATCTCATACATAAAAATTGAAATTATCCAAATTTGGTCATTTATCACTTAAGCTACAGATGCTAATATGACTTTTAATTGGTCTTCAGCCAAACACACAGGGCAACACAATACTGACATATCATAGCCAAGTGAACATGGATGTTATGGGGCATAAAAGGCAGTCAGATTCTCTTCACTCATTAAACCACCCTAACACACACACACACACACACACACACACACACACACACACACACACACAGAGAGAGAGAGAGAGAGAGAGAGAGAGAGAGAGCAAAAGATAGAGACGGAGACAGACAAACAAAGAAGACAGAAGGCAGACAGACAGACAAAGACAGACAGAGGCACAGCATCAGAGACAAAGAAATTAAATTCTTTTTTCTATAACAATTATATAGAATGCTGTTTATATTAATGTAGGATGAACTATAGCTTATTTCCATAATAGTAAGGGGCATTCTGTGACCCATGTTTCAAGAAAACTGTGCACCAATTCCAGTCGGACAGGGAAGGAATCAGCATAGGTCCAAACTAGTCCCTCTGAATGTGGGTGACAGTTGTATGGCTGGGGCAGACTGTGGGGCTAATGGCAGTAGTACCAGGATTTATCCCTACTGCTTGTACTGGATTTTTGTGAACCTATTCTCTTTGGATAGATACCTTTCTCATCTTAGATATGGTAGTGAGGGCCTTTGACCTTCCCCAAAGCAATGTGCCTTACCCTCTCTGAGGAGTGGATGATGTCAGGTGGGGTCTGAGGGTATGGAGGGAATGGGAACTGGGATTGGTATGTAAAATGAAAAATGATAGATTTTAAAAATAAAATAAAATAAAAAATAATGCTGTGTAAAACAATTCTTACTATATAATGAAATAGATGTCCCATTTGCTGTTATTTCTGAACATTTGATTTGTGTTAGGTTGGTTGTTCTGTTTTGGCAAGTTGTGGAACTTTAGGATATGGAGCTTTGGTAGATAAAACACATCACCGAGGGCAGATTTGGGGATTTTATGATATCATCACACAGTTTGCAGTTTGTGTCCTGTATGCAGTTAGGTTGTGCTCTTTCAGCTTCTTGCTCTGGCCTTCTGCGGTCCTCCTTCTGTGCCACAAGAAATTCTTAATCCCCTGGAATCATAAGCCAAAGTAAATGCTTTTGTCTCTAAGTTTTTGTGTGTTTGTTTGCTTTTGTCTTTAAATTTTTGTGTGTTTGTCTCTGCATTTTTTTTAAACTGGTGAAATTCTACTAAGCAAAAAGACATTGTAGATTAAAATAAAATACACAAAGCACACATCTCATTGCCCATTATTTCTCTATCGTCTTTTCAGGATCTTGTATTGGGACAAACACACACACACACACACACACACACACACACACACACACACTCTTAAATTTTTTTAACAAAATTCCTTTTCTTGGGTGGACAATGTCAGTCCTAGGAGCCATGGCTTATTAAGTAAAAAGCTAATGGTTTGGGAAGCCTCAGAGTTCTCCAGAATAACACATGTTATTGCCATTGTTCTTGGTAAAAGTCATAACTGGTAATACCCCAGTGATAAAACAAGGACAAAAACAAAATAAATTCAAGGCATGTGTGAGAACACAGACATATGCAGGATCACACACACACACACACACACACACACACACACACACAGACATGCACACACGCACCCACACTCATACTGAAACTGAATGGGAAAATTCCTTCCTATGCCTAGCTTTTATAGTCTGAAGGTGCTATGCTGGTTGCTGGAAGAGAAAGGACATCACCATCAATGTTATTACCCAGCACTGAAATCACGTGCTCCAGGTAAGATGTGGTTCCTGGTGGAACAGTGGAATGGTTTTTATGGGGTAAGTAAATGCTTTTTGATTGAGTTTGAATCTGTTTCATTGGTGGGAACTTCACACTTGGTACTGTGATAATAGTAAAAGCCAATAGCTGTAAATCTCATAGTCCTCCGAGTAGAATGTACTAACTGATCATGTTGCCAAGATCCTCTAAATAATTATATTTATACCCATAGATGTGGGTTGCTCTCATATTAGTCGGAGAATTTTTCTTTGCAGTGTACAGCAGTCAATATACAAAAGAATACTGGTCAAAGTGCTAAGAATAGGATATTAATTGTTAAGCTGTAAATGGTGCATCTATAATTGTCACTACCCTAAGGGCACAAACATCTTATGGAAGAGGAGGCAGAAAGAATATAAGAGGAGGAAAACAGGGAGGGAAGAGTACTATAAAATGCTGTCCTCTGGATATGTCATTGCTATCCACTCATGACCCCAGAGCAGCTATGAGACGTACAGGAAAGCAAACTAGCCCCAGTTCCAGCATTGATGGTGCAGATGGTCTTTAGACCACCTGCTTTCTTCTAGGAAAGTTTGTAAGTAGATAGCTGCAGTAAAGAGAATCACAGCTTATTGAGGATATGGACATTGGTAGATTGCTCATTCTCCAGTGGATTGCCACATACTCTTGCATATGTGAACAACAGGAACTGGATTTAATGGATTAAAAAAGAGCAAGATTAGAGGGAGTTTAAGGGGAATAATAGAGATAAAAGATCATATAACGATTTTATGAGTGAAAATTCTCAAAAATATTTTTTAAAACTTTTTAAAAATGGCAACACAATAGAAAATATTGATGTTTTGAAGAAGCATTTGTATAAAAAACACATGAAAATGCCTAGTACAGATACAAAAGATGACCAAATTTAATAATCAGTAGTTGTTTAAAATTACAAACAATTAATCCACTATTCAAGGTTTCCTTATCAGGGATAAAACTTGAAAAATTGATTACATTAAGACAAAACACTTCAACTGATCAAAAGAATATTAAAACTGAGAAATATAATCACACTGTGGGAAAAGATATTCAATAAAATATCAGACTAAATAATAAGTACATATTTACTCATATGTAGTTCTGAATCTATATAAATTCATATATATGAATAATTGTATATAAATAATTGTATATACATACTCCTATATGTACTCATATATTAAATTTCTCAATATTTCCATATTCTTAAGCACAGTCACAAATAAATGAAAAAAGATAAGTGAGCAAATATATTAAAATAAATGAAAAATATATACAAACTAGCAGATATATTAGCAAAATACTTTAAGTAGTACTTAACAGACAAAAGCATATCCATTTAAATGACCACTGAAGATATAAATACAAATATGAATTAGTCATTCTCTGGTATAGTACTGTGATGTCATTATTTGTTCACCAAAATAACAAAAATTTAAAATACATGAATATTACATATTGCTAAGAACATGAAGCGAAGTAAATTTATAAGTTTCAGCTGTATAACTTTGTAAAGCTGGCAGTTTTTTTCAGATTCTAATAAATTTATATCCTGTGGCCCTCTAAACTAACACCTAATAAATCTAAATGTGTATGGACATCAGTGGATATGGCCAAGAATATTTACAGGCACTTGAAATCATGGTAAAGTTCAATATAGATACAGAAAGATGCATAAAGAATATCACAATAAAATATCAAATAAGGGAAATAGTACAGAACTAACAATGTCATTATTTGTTACATAAAAAGTTCAAAACCAGGAAAGAGGTGTTTAACTGTGAAGGTAGGGCGGTGGTTACATTTAAGAAGCATGTTGGGGGACGTTTTGGAAAAGAGGTATAGTGGAAACTTCCTGGAGTCTAGGAGGGTGACCATAGTGAGGAGGAGTCCCAGTAATGGAGAATGAGTAGTCGGAACTGGTCATCTTTTTAGACAGGCTAGGCTTCCAGTGGTGGGATGGAGTTACATTCGGTTGAGTGTTTGACCAATGGGGTCCTGTAGAAATCCCTAAAGAACCCACTCTGATGGTAGAATAGAGGGACTCTTGAAAACTGACAGCGAGTTCCCCGTTGGTGAGGACCACACTCACACAGCCGGTTGATTGTGGAGAGGTTGAGCCTTCACGGAGCCTTTACTCCTATGTTCTAGTCTCTTTGGTGCAGGAAGCTACTTTGCAGGCTACGAAAGAGAAATCTTGACACCAAACCAGCCAGAAAATGGCACAATCTGTAGTCTGTTCTGCCTGCAACATGTGTTGGGGCAATGGTGGCAAAGAACTTGTGGGAATGGCTAGCCAACGTCTGATTTAACTTGAGGCTCCTGCCACCAGAGGGAGCCCATACCCGACACTCCCTGGAAGGCCATGAACAGGAAACTGGATAGCTCAGGGACCTAGGGTAGACCAAAAGGGAATTTTAAATCAAAACAAACAAAAAACAAAAACAAACGAACAACAACAACAAAAAATGATCAATGAAATGATGCCTAATTGTATTCTGCTATACTCACATATCGGTGTTTTGTCCAGTTGTCATCACAGAGGTTTCCTCTAGCAGCAGATAGAAGTGGGTGCAAAGATCCAAAGTCAGAAGAGGAGAAGAAAAGACTGTAGTAGTTGGAGGGTTTGGAGGACACCAGGAGAACATTGGCCACCAAATTAACTAAGCAGGGCTCACATGGGTTCACAGAGTCAGAAGCAGAGCATAGAGCTTATGGCTGTTGCTGTGGGAGTGGTTGTGTCTCTGGCTCTTCTGCCTGTTCTCTGGGCTCTTTTCCATCTACTGGGTTGGCCTTGTCCAGCATCTTTGTGAGGGCTTTTGCCTTGTCTTACTGTATTTTGTTTTGTCATGTATGCCTGTCTCATCTCTTTCCTAAACAGAAAAACAGGCAAATAGATCCAGGGAAGAGGGGAGAAGGGAGGGGGACTGAGAGAACTAGACTGTGGTTGGATGTATGGTATGAGAGAAGAATCTATTTTCAAATTTAAGAGGGGGTGTTTGTCCGGAGACATCAGGGATTAATCTTCTGGATGCATGTATCTAGTATTAATTTGTATAGTTATATTTTGGCTATAAAGCTTTTTTGTTCGTTTGTTTTTGAGGATATATGGTTTGCCCTGGGCCTATAAAATTAACTTGACACTGTTTCTTCTGTTTTCTGGTTCTTCTTTTCACATGGGATTGATATTAACTTTCTTTTACCATTAATATAATTATCTGTAATTTTTTCTGCTAATGGGTTTTGGGCAAAAAAAAAATGGGAGGTCAGTACTATTTTAACGTCTTCCAATAATCTATTATTATTCTTATTGTATGCAAAGTAGTTAATGACACATCTCATTTGTCTTACATGATCAGTAGCATAGAACCAAGGGAAATGTTTTCATTATTCTCAGCTCAGCATCACATTATCAGCATATATCAAGTTGCATCCCCAAATCAGGCAAATATGGCAATTCTAATAATAGTATTTTGATATGAAATTATAGCTTCATATACTCTGATATTTAACCTGTGAAAAATTAGCACAATTTAAAACTCTCTGAACTTATTGACATTTCCCAAATCAAAAATATATACTCGTGCATATATATATATACAACCACAGAATATATTTACAGTACACAGCATAAAATAACATGAATATCCCTTCATTTAAGTTTGTAATCATATAAAATTATGAACTGTATTTACAGCTATTCCTCGCCTCTTGTCTTATTCAATTCAAATAAAGATACTCTTTCACAGTGTTACAAGTCTTTACAAGCTCATCACCTGTGCAATCATTAGCAAAATCAGTAACCACTATAGGTTTAGTTGCAGAAGCTGCACATTCATGATAACAACAGTATTTACAGGGAGAAGAGAAAGAAAAGGGGCACAGAAATGGCACTGAATGAGGGAATGTGCATTCAATTCAAATAATAAATTCTACATTTGAAATTATTTTGATAATGGTCAGTGAATCATTGCTTTTCAATTTTGGGAATGCAAAACTTTATAATATTTTAAATATTTAGAAAATTTATTTCAAACAAGTAAATCAAATAATTTCCTAGGCAAATAACAAAAGCAATTTTGTAATGGCTTCATATATAGATGTACTTCATTAAAATGGATTTTTAGATTTTTTTATATCTAAAGTATATTAAATTATATACTACAATAAGTCATTACTACTTAATTACTTTATACTTTGGATTACTTGGATTACTTAATTACTTAATACCTGGAATCACTTCATGCACTATAAACACAAATTCTGCAACATCTTGCAGTATATTATTTTGAATGAACGTCTCTAACTTAAAAATATTCTTTAAACCTACTATGCGTGTCATGAAGATATGGTATTTTCCATTTTTTAATGAAGTGCAATATTTGAAGTTTCAGATTCTTTGAGCTATTCTGTTTTTATCATTTTTCTGAAGAATATCTAGCTCTTGCAAGCTTTTTTTCAAGTAATATCTAATGGAATTATTATAAAATGTCAATCTTTAGTACTTGAAAATTCCATGCCTCATATATGTAATTTTGAGAACTTTATATTTTAATTTTGAGAACTTTAAAAAAGGATACATATGCCTTTTGGATCTTTCAATTTTCTCTAAGTTGATCTCTCATATCAATGCACTTATAATTTGCAATGGATATTATGTGAAATGATTCTAAATATTATACAAAAATGTGAATATCAAGAGAACAACTCTTACTTTTAAAAATAATATTGAAGGAGGGTAAAAATCTTGGCCTTTAGGGCTCAGTCTTAATTTTTCATAAGGACCATCTGAAAGTTTGATTTATATTTGCTTTATACCTACCAGACTTATTCTGTTTTCATCCCCTAAAGGCTGTCTGAGTACTGGTGAGACAAACCTTCCTAGTTAATTTTCAAGTAGGATCACAACTCTCATTTTTATTCCTATAGAACATTTTCAGTAAATGGAGTCATGCAATGTATTGTTGTTGGCCTGACAATTTTGGGCATCAAAATTCTGTCTGTGAGACTCATCCATGCTGATGTCCCCAGTAGAGGCTCATTTGTGTTCTTTAGTACTGTTAATTATATTCTTTTGAATATTTCATCATCCTCTAAATACGTTCTAGTGTTGATGAACATCTGGTTTGTCTTAAATTGGTTTGCTGCAAAATAGTGTTATAATGGACATGATCATCTTAGGCATACATCAGATTTGCATTGCCTATATAACCAGGATGGAATTACTGTATCCGAGTGCCATGAGGACTATATTTGAGTTTCATTGCTTCTACACCGTGAACTAAAACTTGGGGTCTTTTCCTCTTCTTATTTATTTTGGTCATTAGATGATAATGTTTTTACATTTTTATTTTTATTATTATAAGAGTAATTAGTCCTGCATTATATGATTCTGAGGCTTTTGAGTTATATAATTGCTAATCATAAAACTCACACCCTGTTCAAGAAATAATATGTAGTATATCAGTTTTTCTCTCAATTACAGTAGGCTTACTTTTAAACTTAGTAGTCTACCTTCTAAACCTTATAGTTTACCTTATCTCTTTGTTATATTTCCTGTTGTATGACACTATAAAGATAGAAAAAAGTCTAATAAAACTTAATAGGTAGCATAGAAAGTCACATGATAAATAGTGGAAATACCCAACATATCTTCTGACCTCCATATGAACTGACATAGGCAAATACGTACATATATAGGTTCTTTCCACACACATACATACACTCAATCAAATAAATAGAAAATATACTCTGGGGTTATTTTGAGTGAAGATAATGTAATATGTTTACAGTAAAATAGAATGAGGATGTTGACATATTTCAGAAGATTGACTAATGAGTAGTAACCATGTTGTTATGAGATTGTGTTTTACTTAGTTTGGTCTCATCAAGAAAAATTTTATAACAAACACAGAAATACAGATAGATGCAAATACAAGCAGAGACACCTGTTCACACACAGCCAGGCACACAAAAAGGTGAGGGCAATTTGTAAGAAGAAAGAAAGATTGTATATTAAATGTGAGTACAAATATGACCCCACCAGGAGAAGACCACCCCAGAGAGAGGGTGTTGGTGCACTTGGTACTCAGGGTACTATTAGTTTTGTATATTTTATTAGTTGTAGTTTGTATCATCTGTCTTCTGATTAACAGGCTTTATGTATCTCTCACTTCTCCAAATATGTTTACTCAGAATTGGTAAGAGCTAGAAATTATTTAGTTAGTTTCAAACTTTCTCTAAAGCCTTGTGTTTGAGCTTATCATAGTTAGTTGATTTGACTATCCTTTTATCTGTAGGTAAACACACTTCTATTTGGAGAGTGATGCATCATGAATCAGGGATTGGAATCTTTTATCAAGATATGTGCACTGGCTAGGAACACACATGATAAGGCTTTCTTGTAGACTCCCTCTCCCAACGCCACTGCTCACCTCTGTCTTCTACTTAACAGTACTAACGTAGTCCCTTGGGCTGTACATAATTGTTCTAGTCTTTTACAGATCATGAGATTTTCCTAAAGATGACAAAGAAATCTGACCACATAAGTTACCTAAGATATAACTCTTTATAGAAATTCACATGCAGGATCTAGGAAAAACGGCATTTATTTCCTTGGTGATGAATTTTATGAGTAAAACTTTAAATTTCTGCCAATGAAGTATTGATAGGTATAGATGGTATACTATGATTTTAAAAGAGCACAGTGTGAACAGACAGGAAAGGCAACCAAATTTGTAATAAAAAATCTGGAATTCACAAATAAATAAAACTTTGTATTAGATTTAAAATAGTCCTGGCACATCCAGGGACTAAATATGTAAATCAGGAGAATGCTAGAACAAACTCAATGAACCACAAAAGACAGGAAAGCTCAGTTTTGCTAGAATATAAAATGCATGGTCACTGTTAGAAAATGCCATTGTTGTGATCATTATGTCAGACTGAGAAAAAGCTCATCTATATATAAATACATCAATGTCTATGTATTCTACAACAGCAAACTTTAGCTCAGACAAGCAATCTCCAATCAGGCAGTGATTACTGAATGCCTGCTGGGTAACAGTAACTTTTTCATGTTCTGCATGATCAAGGCTCTCTTAAGAAGAATGACTGACAACTTTGCTTAAAGACTAAATGAATGGACAATGTTACTTGAAAGTGAAAGATAATACAACATCTTAGGCTGATTCATCTTCTTGGATCAATCTAGCCACATTTCAGGGTATAATAAAAATAACCATCTTAGTCTTTTGCTTACATTGGAAAATTCTATCATATCCTAAAGACCTTATTTCCTCAAATGAGATTAGAGAGCAAATGTACCTTCCTTGTTTGATGAGGAGAAGAAAGAAATTACATAGCATTCCTACAAAAATCTCTGAAATTGGTAATTCTAATGTTTCTTTAATTTTTCTAAAAACTGCCTGCACATGAGTGATATGTATTCTTATATGTCACTTGGTAGAAAAGCCAATGTTAATATATTTTGAGAGTAAACAATTTCTTTGCTTGAGACTTAAAGACCTTTGCTTGTTCTCAGAATATTTCAGGGACAATTCTAATATGATAGTTTATACTACTAGGAAATTAAACTCCCAACCTTCCCAAATGTTTACACAAGTTTAAATAATATCTTTTAATTATTTGCTTAAGTTCATTCTCCAGAATATCTTTAAAAGATAGAACAGAAATGTTTTGTTCCTAGGCTGTCTTATTTATTTTCAGTAATAAAGTTCAAACTCTAATTTCCAGATGTAGTTTAAAAACAGATTAAAACATCTGTGAGGCTGAGGGTGTTTGAATAACATCCTAGATATCTTTTTCTATATTTCATTGCCATTTCTTTTGAATGTATTTGAATAAAATAAAGAATTAAAATGATTTCTGGTTGTATATCTTGACTGGGTTTAAACACACTCAGCAATACAGAATTAAAAGAAACACAGCAGAGTTTTATACATATATAGTTTTTTCTTCTTTGTTCAAATTACTTGTTTTACTTTTACTAAACAAAGCATCAATGATTCCAAAAGCAGCTGTCCAAATATAATTCTTTAGTGATATCTTTAATTTTATTTAAAGGAACAGTAACAATTTTTATCATCACCATTATCATCACCATCACCATTATTGTCACCATCATTATTACCCTTGACATCATCATTATCACAATCACAATAACTTCATGACAACTAGTTTACACCCTGCCAGACCTATGTCCATACCTGTAATCAACTTTTGATATTTGTGATATATTATCCTTATTTGACAGGTCAAGAAATAGAGGCACAAAAAAGTTTACTTCATTTCAAATGAGACAGAGCAAGTAACAAAAATCTAATTGTATTTTCCCAGATAACTCTACATTATAGACTCATAAGCCCTCTACTACTTTATCTCTGAAAGGTTCACATTGTTTTATAGACTTCCATTTTTTGCAAACTGTATTGACACTTTGAGGAATGTAACTGGTTATCTAGAGTAACCATGAATCATCTGTTGAAAATTAGTTATTTGTAGGTATAATATACAAATTCAGAAGGAAATGCATGTTAATATCAACAATAGCTACCATTACCAAATTGTGTTCCAAAAATGTCTTGGGTAATGTATATTTATGTAAAAACAAGTGTATTTTCACAAGAAAACATGCCTATGGCATGGCATGTGCACTTTCTATAATCAAGTTCTGTAAAATAAACATCTGAATGACTCCTTTTTGTTCTGCAGTCTCAGCTGTTGCAAAGAAGTAACAATTTACACAAAGACTTAAATGAAAAGGTCGTCTTCTTCAATTGGACCCACATCATAATTCCAAACTGTATAAAGAGAGTATTCATCTGTGCAGATGTTTAAATGAAGGCCATAAGCAATAAAAAACTGCCATTTTACTCATAAAACATTGAGTACAAAGTTTCTTCAAAAAGAAATTGATTGAAATATTTCAGTAAAGAGCTAGCATAATCTATAAATCATTTTTTCACTTTGGAAATAAGAAAAACTATAGAAGCTGAATATCACTCATAAAGCAACTGCATTCTGTAAAAGATATTCCTGCCACGAAGGTTCTTGAATTTTTTTTTGATAGCATTAATGAAACTCTAAGGAAGAACTCACAAGTTATAGCATGATTTCAATGATTTTTCCAAGCCATTACTTCAGTCTTGTGGGTAATTTTGTGTTCCAAATAAATTTAACTTTTATAGAACTATATTGAGTATGAAGGAGAGATGAGATGCATACAAAGAAATTAGGTAAGAAGCATGATAAGCAGCTTAGGTTTAACTCATGCTGTCAAAAAGCAAAACCTATGTTGCAGTTTGAATATAATTGGCTCCCATAAGCTCACAGGGAGCGACAGTTTTAGTATTTGTGGCTTTGTTGAAGTGGATATGGCTTTGTTAGAGGAAATGTGTCACTGTGGTGGCAGGCTTTGAGGTTTTCTATGTTCAGTATACCATTTAGTGATTCATTCAACTTCCTGGTGCTTGCAAGATTTAGGACTCTCACTTTTGACTGCAAGTTCCTGGGCCAGCAAGGGGCCCTGATCCAGTGCCAGCAGATATATCTGTACAGGTAAGTTGGTCCCAGCCAGTCCCCGAGGCTTTCTGGCCACTTAGGCGCCTCCGTCTACTGGCTTTTCTGCTTATCCCACCCCAGCTTGCCCCTGGGCACCCCTTTCCATCTGAGGGGTCCTAGCTTCCCCGAACTCAGCCTGCTTCTGGGCTGAGGCTTTGGGGGAGAGGTGAGCACAGGGCTACAGGGGTCCCCTTGTCCCACAGAGTGGAGTGGAGCAGAGCAGGCAACTTTCACCAAGCCCGCCCTTTTGACTGCCAGTTCCTGCGCCAGCAAGGGGCCCTGATCAAGTGCTGGTGGATACACCCGGACCAAGGGACCAAGCCACTGAGACTCTCCTGACCACATTTGCAGGAAGAGATGGGCAGGCACCAATCCAAGAATTCCTCCAACAACCTGAAAAGCAATATGATAACACCAGAGTTCAGCGAGTATGCAACAGGAAAACCTGAGCAACCTAACCCAGAAGTAGAAGAAATTGACTTTAAACGTAAAATTATGAAAGTGATAGAGACTTTTAAAGAATAGGTGAAAAACTCCTTTATCGAAAGGGATGAGAAAACTAACAAAAAGTTAGAAGAAATGAATGAATTCCTCAAAGATACCCTAGAAAACCAAGAAAAAGCAATCAAACAGGTAATGGAAACAGTTCAAAACTTGAAAACTAAAATGGAGGCAATGAAGAAAACACAAACTGAGGGATGGCTAGATATGGAAAATCTGGGTAAATGGACAGGAACTACAGAGACAAGTACAATCAACAGAATACAAGAGATAGAAAAAAGAATCTCAGATGCTGAAGATACGATAGAGAAATTAAACTCAGTGATCAAAGAAAATGACAAACCAACAAATTCTTAACACAAAACATCCAGGAAATCTGGGACACCATGAAAAGACCAAACCTAAGAATAATAGGGGTAGACGAAGGAGAAGAATTACACACCAAAAGCCCAGAAAATATATTCAACAAAATTATTGAAGAAAACTTTCCCAACTTAAAGAAGGACATTCCTATGAAGGTTCAAGAACCATACAGAACACCAAATAGGCTTGACCAAAAAGAAATCTCCTCGCCATATAATAATCAAAACACAAATCATATGGAATAAAGAAAGAATATTAAGAGCCACAAAGGAAAAAGGTCAAGTAACATATAAGGGTAAACCTATCAGAATTACACATGACTTCTCTATGGAAACCATGAAAGACAGAAGGTCTTGGATAGATGTGCTGCAGAAACTAAGATACCATGGATGCAAGCCCAGACTACTATACCCAGCAAAGCTTTCTTTCACCATCTCTGGGGAAAACAAGATATTCCAAGATAAAAACAAACTTAAGCTATACATAGCCACAAACACAGCCATACAGAAAGTACTAGAAGGTAAACTACAACTAAATGAAGCAAACAACATCCATAAACACAGACATCTAATAACCCTACACCAGCTCAGCACAAAGAAGGGAGACACACAAACCCTACCACCAAAAAGAAAATAACCAGAGTTAACAACCACTGGTCATTAATTACACTTAATATCAATGGACTCAACTCACCTATAAAAAGGCACTTGTTAAGAGAATGGATACAAAAATAGGATCCAACATTCTGCTGTTTACAAGAAACACACATCAACCACAATGACAGACATTATCTCAGATTAAGGGTTGGGAAAAGTTTTTTCAATCAAATAGCCCTAAGAAATAAGCAGGTGTGGCTATACTAATATCTAACAAAATTGACTTCAAACTAAAATCAATCAGAAAAGATGGAGATGGACACTTCATACTCATAACAGGAAAGAGTCATCAAGATGAAGTCTCAATCCTGAATATCTATGCCCCTAATATAAAAGCACCCACATATGTAGAAGAAACATTACTAGAACTCAAAGCACAGATCAAACCCCACACACTAATAGTAGGAGATTTCAACACTCCTCTCTCACCAATGGACAGGTCAACCAGACAGAAACTTAACAAAGAAATATGAGAACTAACAGATGTAATGAATCAAATGGACTTAATAGACATCTATAGAACACTCCAGCCAAACGGAAAAGAGCATAATTTCTTCTCAGCATTTCACGGAACCTTCTCGAAAATAGATCACATACTCGGTACAAAGCAAACATCCACAGATACAAAAAAATTGGAGTAACTACCTGTGTCTTATCAGATCACCATGGAGTAAAGTTAGAATTTAACAATTCCACCTCCAGAAAGCCTACAAACTCATGGAAACTGAACAGTCAACTACTGAACCACTCCTGGATCAAGGAAGAAATAAAGAAAGAAATTAAAGTCTTCCTTTAATTCAACAAAAATAAAGACACAACATACCCCAACCTATGGGACAATATGAAAGCACTGCTAAGGGGAAAGTTCATAGCACTAAGTGCCCACATAAAGAAAATGGAGAAAGCACACATTAGTGACTTAACAGCACACCTGAAAGCTCTAGAAAGAAAAGAAGAGGACTCACCCAGGAGAAGTAGAAGACTGGAAATAATCAAACTGAGGGCTGAAATCAACAAAATAGAGACACAGAAAACAATCCAAAGAATCAATGAAATAAAGAGCTGGTTCCTTGAGAAAATCAACAAGATCAACAAACCCCTATCCAAACTAATCAAAAGGCAGAGAGAGAACACTCAAATTAACAAGATCAGAAATGAAAAGGAGGCCATAACAACAGACACTGAGGAAATTCAAAGAATCATTAGGTCTTACTACAAAAGCCTGTATGCCACAAAATTGGAAAATGTACAAGAAATGGACAGGTTTTTAGATAAATACCACATACCGAAATTAAATCAAGACCAGGTGAACAGTTAAATAGACATATAAGTCACGATAAATAGAAGCTGTCATCAAAAACCTCCCAACCAAACAAAGCCCAGGACCAGATGGTTTTAATGCAGAATTCTACCATAACTCTGAGAAGACCTAATACTTATACTCCTTAATGTGTTTCACATAATAGAAACAGAAGAGTCATTGCCAAACTCTTTTTATGAAGCTACAATTACCCTGATACCAAAACCACACAAAGATGAAACCAAGATTGAGAAATATAGACCTATCTCACTTATGAACATTGATGCAAATATTCTCAATAAAATACTGGCAAACCAAATCCAAGAACACATTAAAAAAATCATCCATTATGATCAAGTAGGCTTCATCCCAGAGATGCAGGGCTGGTTCAACATACAATCAATGTAATCCATCACATAAATAAACTGAAAGAAAAAAACCATATGATCATTTCATTAGATGCTGAAAAAGCATTTGATAAAATTCAGCGCCCCCTTATGATAAAGGTCTTGGAGATTAGGGATACAAGGATCATGTCTAAATATAATAAAAGCAATATATAGCAAGCCAACAGCTAAAATCAAATTAAATGGAGAGAAATTCAAAGCGATTCCACTAAAATCAGGAACAAGACAAGGCTGTCCACTCTCCCCATATCTCTTTAATATAGTGCTTGAAGTCCTCGCAATATCTATAAGACATATAAGGAGTTCATGGGGATTCAAATCGGAAATGAAGAAGCCAAACTTTCGTTATTTGCAGATGATATGATAGTGTACATAAGTGACTCCAAAAACTCTACCAAAGAACTTCTACAGCTGATAAATACCTTCAGTGAAGTGTCAGGATACAAGATCAACTAAAAAAAAAATTAGTAGCCCTCCTATACACAAAGGATAAAGAAACAGGGAGGGAAATCAGAGAAGCATCACCTTTCATGATAGCCACAAACAGCATAAAGTATCTTGGGGTAACACTAACCAAGGAAGTGAAAGATCTATTTGACAAGAACTTTAAGACTTTGAAGAAAGAAATTGAAGAGGATACCAGAAAATGGAAGGATCTCCCATGCTCCTGGATTGGAAGGATCAATATAGTAAAAATGGCAATTCTACCAAAGGCAATCTATAGATTCAATGCAATCCCCATAAAAAATCTCAATAAAATTCTTCATAGAACTTGAGAGAACAATAACTAACTTTATATGGAAAAACAAAAAACCCAAGATAGCCAAAACAATCATATACAATAAAGGAACTGCTGGAGGCATTACCATCCCTGACTTCAAACTCTATTACAGAGCTACAGTAATGAAAACAGCTTGGTATTGGCATAAAAACAGAGATGTTGACCAATGGAATCGAATCAAGGACACAGATATTAATCCACAATCCTATGAACACCTCATATTTGATAAAGAAGCTAAAATTATACAATGGAAGAATGAAAGCATTTTTAACAAATGGTGCTGGCATAACTGGATGTCAACCTGTAGGAGAATGAAATTAAACCCTTATCTATCACCATGCACAAAACTCAAGTCCAAATGGATTAAAGACCTCAATATAAATCTGACCACACTGAACCTGATAGAAGAGAAAGTGGGAAGTATCCTGCAATATATGGGCACCGGAGACCACTTCTATAACATAATATAAATAAAAGTAGACTAAAAATCATAAATCATTATTCTAACTTCACTTCTGTTTATACGGTGGATTACAGGTTTGCCTCAGTATTTCCTGGCCTAGTGATCTGTCAGATATATATTGAAGGAAATCAACTTAGGTTTGAAAGTTTGTTTCAGTTTATTAATTCTATGCAATTATTACTTTCTTTGTTATAACCTGAGTAATTTTCAAATTCAAAATGATTTCACAGTTAAATTCATTTTTGTCTTTCACATTTCACTTATTTATTAAACATTTATACAACACTGTCTGTCATGTCTAGTAGTTACCAGAGTAGTCAAGAACACAGTAATTGAATTATGGGTTCAGTGGTAAGAAGATGCTGCTTTGGTATGGTCCAATGGTAGAGAATCAAACTAAGGTTCATACACATGGCTCACCAGCAAAAGAGAAGGAAAAAGAAACCTCAGTTTGTTTTGTGCTATGATATTAGGAATTTAATATTCAAGTCTATGCCTCTCAATAAGATCTCTAAATAGAAGCTGAAAAAATATTCAAAACACATCATGTTTAAAGTGCAACTTTAGCAGAAATACATGCACACACTCACACACACACACACACACACACACACACACACACACACACACACACACAAAACTCACCAAAAGAAACAAACAAATAAAAGCAGAGAGAGCATGAAAATATCATAATTCCTCAACTATTGAATTCAAAGATACAGATGTGAGAAATGTGCCTGATAAAGATTTTAAAATATATATATATTTTATGTTCATATGTAAGGGGGAAGGCAGGTTGGGCACACATGCTTAAGCATGTGTGGGGAGTTAGAGCAATACTTTCATGAGTCAGTATTTCCACCTTGAAGGAGGACTTCTTTTGTTTCTTTGCTTCACTAAGTGTTCCAGTTAGCGGACACATGAATGTCTGATTGATTCTCTTGTCTCTGCTTCACATCCTACTACAGAAGTGCTGGGATCACAGGTACTTGCCACCAAATCTGGATTTTTACATGGAATTAAAGTCAGGTTATCAGATTTGCATGACAATTACTTTTTTCTGCTGAGTCGTCATCCTTGCTCTCCTAGATAATGCTCTGAGAAGTAAAAATAATAAAAAACACTAGAGAAGATAGAAGGAAGACTAATTTAACCCAGAACCTTGAAAGCAAAACAATAGAGAGAGAAAAGTAAAAATCATTAATGAGAAAGTCTGTAATCATGATGAACAAATCTGCAACATGTGAGAAAAATCAGTAAGGTTATTAAGATTATGGAAATTTTAAAAAATTAGTCATAAGATTGCATATTAATAAAGGGAATAATTAAGAATATGTAGCAATGGTGTATAGAAGATAATTAGATGGAAAGGTTTAAAATGTTTATTGTGAAAACCTGGAAAACTGACAAAAAATAAGTTCAGGGCACATGCAACTTACCTAAATTTACCTAAGTGATAGAAACAATAAACCTCTTCATCAAATCTGCAGGAACCAAGGATATTGAAATAGTCATGGTAAGTCTCCTGACAAACTCAGAAACTGGTGGATTCACTGCCAGTTCTACCAAATCTTGAAAAGAGCTAGCAACTGTTTCTCAAACTGTTCTATGAAATAGAAAAGGAATGAACACTACAAAACACATCCTATTTTGCAATTATTAACCAGAAGACAAAACTAAGAATACAATGAAATAGAATCTTTTGACAAATTTTGTTCTTTCACATGGATGATAAGTTCTCGAATAAATTCTTGCTAACCAAATTTAATAATATGATTTAAAAAACCCATAAGCTGAAGCTAAGTTGATTTCCTCCGAGGTATACAGTGATTTCCAACATATGCAATTCAAAAGGTAGCATAGTAATAATAAATTTGCAGGCAGGAAACACATTTCTCTCAATGTATGTAGAAAAGTTCTTTAACAATTTTATTTTATTTTATTGTTTTTTTGAGAGAGGATTTCTCTGTAGCTTTGGAGACTGTCCTGGAACTTTCTTGGTAGACCAGGCTGGAAATTCATGGAGACCTGCTTGTCTCTGCCTCTCAAGTGCTTGGTTTAAAGGCGTGCACCAACACCACAATGAAGACAAAATTACCTAAAGAAGAGTGGGTAATGAGTCAACTGGTAAAGGATCAATGACTACCTGATGCCATGCATGAAGGCTTGGGTTTGAATCTCCACAATCCATGTGTCTTAGTTAAGGTTTCTATTGCTGTGACAAGACAATAACCAAAAAGCAGCTTGGGGAGAAAAGGGTTTATTTGGCTTATGGTTCCACAGCACAGTCCATTATCAAAGGAAATCAGAACAGGAACTCAAGGAACCTAGAGGCAGGAGCTGATGCAGAGTGCACAGAGGAGTACTGCTCACTGGCTTGCTACCCCTGGCTTTCTCAGCCTGATTTCGTATAGAACCTAAGACCATCAGGCCAGAGATGGCCCAACCCACCATGGGCTGTACCCTCTATCACTGAACACTAATTAGCAAAATGCCTCACAGTTGGATTTTATGGAGGCATTTCCTAAAGTGAGGTTCCTTCCTCTCTGGTGAATCTAGACTCTAACTTCTGTCCAGTTGACATGCAAAACCAGTCAGACACCATGTAAAGCCAGATGTTGTAGTGCTGTAATCTCAGTTCTCCTCTGGCAGTTAGGAGAATCCATGGAAATTCACAAGCCAGAAAGCCTGAAATATAGTACAGCAAATAAGAAAGAGTACCTGCTTCAAACAAGGTAGAAATGACTGATACCTAACATTTTCCTCCAACCTAAAAAAAATGCTAGGGTACAGGAACACACATACACACACACACACACACACATGACCAAATTACTCAAAATCTATGAATACCTCAAATTAAAAATGATTTTACATGGTAAATACATTATACATAAATAAAAAACAAGTCAATTCCTCTAAAAGCAGAAACTTCTTAAGGGTGTCCACTATTTCAATTCTTTTTCCATGAAATCATCTTAGAACTGTAAGACATGAATGAAATAAAAGTAATTCAAACAGGAAAGGAAGAAAACCAAATTACTCGTATTTCCAGAAGACATGATCCCATTCATAAATCTCGCATCTCTGATAAACATCTTTAGAAAAACAGCAGTATATAAAATCAACATATAAAAGTCAGTAGGTTTTTGATATAAGGGTAATGAGCTCACAAAAAAGATGAGGAAGAATATTTTTCTTAGCTGTTTTGCAGAAATACATCAGAGTAAAACTAATAAAGGAGGTGAAAGTTTGCTACAAGAAATGTAAGGAACTAAAAAATTATTGAAGAAAATCAAACAACGAAAGATTCCACATGCTCATAGATTGACAGAATTAATATTGTGAAAATGATTGTATAAAATAATGATCTATAGATAAAATTTTACCCAATCAAAATCCCAGTGGAATTCTTCAGAGACGTAGAAAACATTCCTAATATATGTATGGAAGGTTGAAAGATCACAAATGGCCAAAGCACTTTCCAGCAAGAAGACAATGACATGCTGGGTGGTGGTGGTGCAGTCTTTAATCCCAGCATTAAAGGTAGGTGGATCTCTGTGAGTTCAAGGCCAGCCTGGTCTACAAGATCTAGTTCCAGGACAGCCTACACAGAGAAGCCCTGTCTCCCCACAAAATAAAAACAACAACAACAAAGCAATGACAGAGACATCACAGGACTCTACCTCAAATAATATGTTTGAGCTCTCGTGAGGAATGTATGATACTGAAACAAAAGTAGATGGGAAAAGAGTGAAATGGAGGACTCAGGAATAAGCCACATACCTGCAGTCACCTAATTTTTAGACAAAGGTCTCAGAAATATGGGGAAATCCATCTTCATCGAATGTTGCTGGGAAATTGTAACTTCACATGTTTAATAATGGAAGAATATCTTTGTTTTCCTGCACAAAAATTAGTTCATAATATATTGAAGTTTTTAATGTAAGGCCTGGAAGGTGGGAACTGCTAGACACAGGGAAAACAATTTCCGAGATATAAGCATAGGAAGGGACTTAATCACAAAGCTTCAGTAGTCAGGAATTAATCCCAAGGATTAAAGAATAGAATTGCATTATTAAGAAACCTCTGTCCTATCAGTACAAAATTACTGATCAGTAGCATAGGACAGAACTGTATACAACTGTACGAACACAGATACATGAAACTACCTAGATACAGATTTGTAAATATTTCTAAAATACTCTATTTTTAATAGTTTTGTATTTAAATATTCTAATTTGTGTATTACTATTTTAATCCTCTATAATATCTTCAATTAATTTTTAATTTTCAATTAAAATCATTAATATATCCATATAGAAACATCAAAATTGTACATTTAAAGGGTATGTTATATAATTAATTGTATAATATTTCAATCAGTTTAAACATGATCATTTCATAAAGCATCTATTGTTTCTTATATTTTTCCAGTCTCAGGGTTTTTGCCTTGTCTTAATGTATCTTGTTTTGTCCTGTTTCTTTGTTGTTTCTTGGAGGCCTGCTCTTCTCTGGAGAGGAAAGTGAAGCCGAGTAGATATGGGGGAAAAGGGAGGAAGCAGGAATCTTGGAAGAGTAGAGGGAGGGGAATCTGGTGAGGATGTTTTGTATAAGAAACGGATCTATTTTCATTAAATATGAAAAATGACTGTCAATATTATCTGCTGCTGGAAATCTATATTGTACTATTATTATTTATAATAATTACACTAAACAGAAACATCCTACAAGCTGTTCCACTATAACTTAGTTTCCTTTGCTCATGTGTCTCCCATTCCTTTCTCTGCCTAATCTATTCTTAAAGAAAACATAGAATGTTAAATTTGTCAGTGTAGACACTATCTAAGTGGGAAGTGTGAAGGTGTACTTGGGAAAGTTTTTACAATTTATACTTGTGTATACATTTTGATATTTGTAGGCCAAATAACATGTATCATTAACCAAACGAAAAGAGATAACATTGTTGGATAAACTAAAGGTAAGAAGATTTAAGAATGAAAAATGTCAATAATTATAATTTATTTGATCATTTAATGAGTACTCAAATATTACAAACACTTTACTGTTTTATGAGATTGGTTTTGAGAAATACAGTTCTATATCTTTGAAAGCTTAAGATACAATACAGTTTGTACTTAGTTACATTTGCATTACCTAAAATTTATCCTTGTTAATGCACTATTGTCTCCTTCATAGGCAAAGCACAGGTTTATAGCAATTTAATACAAATAAATTCAAAAGGAAAGAAAATGCAATTATAAGGACTAAGGAAAAATAATTTGCTGTAGAAAGATAAGGAAACAAAATGTTAATAGGAGCAAGCTTGAAATTTCTTCAAGCTAAACTAGTAACCTTATTCTGTTAAATAAAAAGTATTTTAACTTTGACAGGAAACGAGTTCAAGCAGTTCAAGAAAACAAATGAGGCTGCTACATGACACTAGACATATTCATTTAGGCTTGGGTTGGAGTCTGCATTAAGTCCATCACAGGGTGAGATAAACAGTCTTTTTGTTTCAGATTGAAGGGAGACGTGTATTCATATTACTTCTCTAAAAACGGTTAGCATTTGAAATATGCATACTTCCTGAAAAGAGTACAAAATAGTTATTTTCAAACAAATGTAGAAAATCACTCAGTGTAGCGATATAAAAGATAGAACATCTCTTTTCTGCCCACTGAGTGGAAATGAACACATATTTACATTCAACACAGATCTGCAGCCAACTGACTTTTTTCCACCAAAATAGCAGATCTTTCTCAAAGCAATTATGATCCATGACAGTACATATAAATATCTGTTAGCATATTATGTCTGGCAGCTGAAAATGAGAGAAGATTTATCCAAGTGATGTTCACTGTCAGAAAAACTTGATGATTCTCATATGGATGAATTGTAGTGCCTTTCCCCACAATATATAAGCTAAACCAAAAGTTACTTTAAATGGTAGCGTGATGTGTTTCAGAATGAACAACAAAACTACTTAAAACAGCACTTTTCATGTTAGTAAAAGAATGGACTGAAGTGTAAAGAATCAACTTACGTTCATTATTTTCACTCGCCTATCAATAAAGCAACTGATCCAGTATCTCCTTTTTGTACAGATTTCTTAAACTAGTTTTCAGTGTATTGAGCTCTCTACACTAAGCCTACATATACAATTAATTCACAATATGTCCCATTCAGTAGATCACAGTTTGGTGGAGTGGTTGGGACTATTCACACTAATTAAGATTATTACCATGATATATACTATTGAGGTGAAGGGCTGAAGCACCTCAACCTGTCTGGCTCAGAAAGGCCTATTTGCAGTGACATAACCTGATAGTACTCTGACTGGGGCTGTTTGGGATTCACACCAAGGTCGCACCCATCATATGCACAGACACAGAATGCACAAGCAGTTGCAAGTAAAGCAATGGGTGCTCAGGAAGAGGCTGAGGAGGTAGATTGAGGTGAATGAAAGCATGCATATGAACTTGGAGTGATAGAAATGACTATGAAATTAAAGAGTATTTCAAAAGAAAAATGAAATGTAACACATGTTGAAATAGTATATATACAGAGTGTGTAATGATTTGATTTTGAATTATGATATCTAATTATATGAGACTGTTTTCTGTCTCAAGAACTAGGAAACATTCCTTCATTGGGTTCCACAATGTTTTTATAAATATAGTAAAACAAGTGAACACAGAATAAAACTGGAAGTCCATTATCTGTATTTAAGCAGAAACCTGAAGCCTTGAAGAGGCAAAGTCAGATATCGTTTAACAACACAGCTGTAATAGTCTATGTTTTGTAGGAACTGACCTAAAAATGTATGAGCAGTTTCTTTTACCACTGTAGAAATAATACTGTTTATCTTTAGGGTATTAGTTATTACTGCAATAGTTATTAATTTCAAAAATATACATGGAAATCATCTCTCTGTTTCTCTTAGAAACTATGAGTTTAGAAACAACGTGTTTAGAAATCAAACTTATAAGACCTTATCTACATGTTTTCTAGTACTTGATCCACCATTAGATCACATCTGGTTCTCGTTTTCCTTCAGTGTGGGATCCAGATGGTCTGTAGCTTTTTTCCAAGCACAAATTCTAACTCAGACATGGCCCAGTGACTGAGAAGAGCTATGAGCAGTGGATAAAGCCTATAGGAACATCTTTGGGTAAAAGAAGGATCCAAGGACAGAGACGTGCAGGAGTAAAAGACTCTGATTTCAGAGAAGTGCTAAATCAAAAATTCAGGTAAGGGGGCCAAAGATGCTGTCTGATCAAGTTTATTTTACCACTAACCAAAGTACTTCAAATGGGGGTTGACATAAATTTTCACATTCTGTATATTTTGTTTTGTGATACCAAGTATATCCACACAACCTGTATGAAAGTGGAGAAATTTGCCAATAGGACACTTTTTAATGAATCTGTTAAACTATATCAAGCAAAACTCAATGTATTTTGGAAAGTGTGGTAAAGAATGCTTTCAGAATTAAAAAATTACATAATTTGTGAAATTATTTTTGTGAGAATATCAGTTATAAAGACTTTCGAGGAAAAAGATTTTGCCAGTTATCAGTATTTATATGCCACTGAGAAGCTTAGTGAGGACCTAAACACAAAATTTGAAAATATTTGGTTTCTTTTTTTTTTTTTTTTTTTTTTGGTTTTTTGAGACAGGGTTTCTCTGTGGCTTTGGAGCCTGTCCTAGAACTAGCTCTTGTAGACCAGGCTGGTCTCGAACTCACAGATCCACCTGACTCTGCCTCCCTAGTGCTGGGATTAAAGGCGTGCACCACCACCGTCCGGCAAAAATATTTGGTTTCTTATAGTACCTTAAAATATTTTTTAAGTTTGAGTTTTCTAGAAAGCTTATATATTCACAGTGAGGCTGTGAAAGTTAAAAGGGTGTAATCAAGATTTCTCAGATTGAAAACAGGACTAGTTTATATATGCCGTCTTGGCATGCATTCCTCAAATAGAGATAAGTTGCCAAATACAAGTTATTTGTTTTAACATACACTTCTTTTATTTTTCTTAAATACTTGCAGTAGTTTTAACAGACATATTTCCAAGTCTTATTGTTTAAAGAGGCATAAAAGTCAAGCAAAACTATTTTCTCTTATTTTATTTTTCTGTGATCTAAGGCAATATAATGGAGTTTTGAAAACAGAGCTATTATATGTTTGATACTAACATTGATAATAGAAGGATATTTTTTAGGTCTAGGATTCAAATGGTCTGCAAAGACTTGAACGATAAACTAAATTTATTAGAATTAAAGAAGAGCTCATCTTATTCCTATTCCTTAAGTTAAACATCAAGTGAATAATTAATTTATGATCAAAAACAAATTAAGGTTAAAAAAACTGTCATGCCTATAAATAAATACATCTACAGATGATCACATTTATGGACATGTATATATAATAATTTAACAATAAGCAGTGTTGATATGTTATTTCCCAATATCTATACTTTATTTAAGCCAGACATAAAACTTTAAATCAAACCATCTTATTCTCAATGAATAAAATGAAGTAGAACCTAGCCTGACAATTTAGGGTATCTAACATGTACTACTTTAATTTTTAGCAAAAAAAGATACAAACTTACAAAAGTTTCAAACATTCAACTTCTTTGCCTTAAAAATCAGCGACTTCATAAACTTTTAAGTAAATCACAAGTTATTTATTGACAGATTCATAATTGTATATATATTACAATATTTTAACAGTTGATATCCTCTAATATCTTCCATTTTTAAGCAGTGAATTGTCCTAAGCATCATGGTGATTGGTCTTATTTTTTAGTCTTGCAATACTTCCCATCTTCTTTTCTCTACTTATAAATAATTGTTTACTTACTAGGTATTACTTAAGGCTGCATTTCTCCCATGTAGACTTCCTTCCTTAGTCCACATTGCACTTGCCTTCTTTCCAATAGCTGAAATATCAGGAACTTGCCCAGCACTGAAAACTGTGCAGGGGTGCCTCTGGATGAATGTCTTTAGAGTCCCTATAGCCAGACTCCCTCCTGGTGCTCTTCCACCTTTTCTTTCACTCGATTTCTTTTAACATGCACAGCTTAAGGACCTGAGTTACTGTTTTATTAAAAAGTATTAAAATCAGACACTTGAGACTATGATAGAGAATACCTAGAATTTGTGTGACATTTTTGTAATAAAAGAGTTTTATTAATATTCTTGTCTATTATGTAGAAGAGATGGTTATAAAACTTCATAAAAAGGCAAAATTCTTTTTTTCTTTGCTATATCATATAGATTGTGTGGTTTATTTAAAAAATTTTTTATTTAAAAGGTTTTTTTTTCATACCAACAACAGTTCCACCCTCCATCCCCTCCTCCTGATCACCCTCACTTTCCCCCACCCAAGCCCCCATCAACTCTTCAGAAAGGTTAAGGCATTCCATGGGGGAGTCAACAAAGTCTTGATCTTGTATTCTGATCTTACCTTGGTAATTTACCAGAGTGAAGAAACCTCAAGCCAAATCAAGTGCGCTTAAACTAGTTAAATAAACAATAGCTGCTATTGGAGTATAAGCATTTGTGAATTGCATTTGTAGACAGCTTTGCTTGTGTATGACCTACACTTTAGCTGTCAGGATGAGCACATAAAGAACGGAGAAAGGAGAAATGTGAGAACAACTAGCAAAAATACAGAACACAACCTTGGGTGAAAGTTATAGATGCCCAAAGTCCCCTACCCTAGTGGAGTGGAGCTACCAGTCTTCCCAGCGTGAAGACAGCCAGGAAGCTATCTAGACTATCCAGACCATATTATGTAAGCCAGTCTAATAAATAAGTTTACATATAAAAAATGAAAAAGTTTAATATGCTTAATTTCATTTTATGGATACCACAAAGTTATATGAAACATATAGTATCCTTTATGATAATGTATTTGCTACCACTTTCAGCGAATGTGAGCTGAAATGAAGACTTTCACTGGAAAATTATTCTTATAATAGCATTAATATCAAATATTATACTGAAGGAAAGGTTTTAGTGCCTCTCTTCTAGCTGTTCAAAGTTTTCACTCCTTAAGTTAGAAGAAATTCGTCTGAGCATCATATTTTTCTCACACGAGCAGTTTCTCCTCTCCTTCTATGACACCGAGCTATTCTCTCTTCATTCCTGTCTGCAACCATTTACATGAACAAATAGCAGTGATCCTTAATCAAGATCTCATGAGTGAAAACTCCCATCCATTTGAATATAACAAGATCTCCCGATAAGTTTCTTGCCCTTATGCAAGAGTATAGTTGTGTTTTGCAGGTGATTTAGAATGTTGAAATAGTCTATATCACTTTTTTGATCATGGATACATTTCAAACTATGGTCAATTCCAGTCTGTGGTCTTCTCTTATTTTCTCTGAGTTTCACTTGTCTTTCTGGGAGTTTTGTTACATTTTATACCAGTTTTATAGTCATAATTGTTTTGGTTCCATGGATAATAAAGCTATGTACATTGAAATTAGCATCATTCCGTGTGTATATACAGAATCATTATTTTTTTTATTTTCATTAGTTTAGATGATTAGTTTCTTAGTAAATAATTAATTAAAGATGTTACTTTTTAAAGTTCTTCCTTTATTTTCACTCTAACTTATTTCTACTTTTTTATAGTGAGGAAAAGAGTTAAGTATGGTCTCATGAGGTCTCACTGACCTCAAAATTCTCTATTTAGGGATTACGGACATAGAATCTTGACCTTTGTATTTCCAATTATCCGGGCCTGGAATTAGAGATGTTTTTCACCAATTGCCTTCCACTATCAGTACTCTTGTATTAGTGAAATGACCTTAGATATATACATAAAGAGTAAACCTTAAACTTACTGATCACTTATGATTATTAAAATTAATATACACTAGCATAATCATACTAGATTATAAATTCAAACTTTTTAAATTAAATGACATTTTGGGGGAAGATACAAAACTCACATCAATACTGATTCTGACAGAGAAGTGTATTATTGAGTCTAATGTCGTTCTCTGGCAAATCTTTGGGTATAGAAAAAGAAACTAAAGAAAGGAAATGCTGAGCCTCCTCAGTTCCATGCTGTGAGAATAGGCTTGTGATCTGGGTGTATTTTTCAATATTTAATACAAATAATGGTTATAAGGGGATCTTGTAAAATATGGAAATTTGGATGTCCATAGTCTCCTTCAGGATTTAGTAGAAACAGTGTTAACTGTATTTGGAGTAGCATGATTCTAGAGATTAACTGAAAGAATTATAAATAACTACATTTTAAATCAGATGAGAATTATGACTTGGAAATGCAGAATGATCAATTAACTCTCAGCCTTCTTTTTATAATTGTATTAACATATCTCTAAACTTTAATGCATTATTAGAAGAGAATAATTCTTAGAAAAGTCTAAGATACTATAGAAAATAAAAAATAAAAATGTTCTACTAAATGGTACTTAACAAAATTTGAATTTTAATACTTTGACATAAATTTACCTGTTATATTTTTTCTAATGATAATTTTAGATAGAATTAATTATTTATTATCAATATGTAAGTTTAAAAACATCAATTGAATTAAAGATACAAATTGGGCAAGGTATCTCAAATTACAGTTAGTAATTGAAAGAATGTGATTTCACATCCAGCAAGGTTCCAAAAAGTCCAAAATACTGAGTCAAGACATAGTATCTTATTATCAAATCATATCAAATAATACACTCCTATCAATTTCTACTAAAGGATATGAAGATTACCAAAATCATTCTCAGGTGAACATATAAGGTATCAAATATCTCCCCCAAGATTTTTCCCTCTTTTGTGTAAGAATACCTTCTTTAGGAAAGAATTTTCAGACTAACTCATTCTTTGGGGAGTATTTAATTATTTATTTTCTTCAATTTGTTTGGAGAGAGATCAACAGGCTTCCAGCTTCCCTACAAAGCAATACTCTATAGACTTGGGGTCATATAAATTAGTAATCCTTATAGAGAGAAATATTGATGAATATACCTCAGGAGTTTGGACTATTCTTCTCAGGAAACATTATTAATTTATTCACTTGGCTATTCAATTGACAAAGAAAACACAACAGTACACCTTCTGAAAGGGGCTGAAATACAACCCACTTTAGACAAGGACAACTCCTTGTTGGTAATGACCTAAACCCCAAATCAGGAAATTCCTCTAGCAAAGTTTGACCAATCAGCTAAACAGTTTTAGAACCTGAACCTATAAGGCAAAAGTTTTCAGAGTTACAGGATACAACAGTTACTGACCGTATATGCCTAACACTATTCTTGAAGTCAGCCCCATCCAAGCAATATGAACCTTATGTAAACTGCTCCCTTACTGCCAAACAGAAACTGAGACACTTAGAATTACCCAAGATTCCCCTCATTAAAAAGGCCTGTCCACCTTTATTCTGGGTTGTCATCACGATTTTGTGTGAATGATTGACCCCTGCTTGCTGGCTATTTCTTCAGTATAAATGTTCTTGTGTTTACACACTATTAGTGTCTGGGGTCTTTCTTCAGCAATCATTGAGCCTTTACACTTCTTTGCTTCATGTAGACTTCTCCATATAATCAAGAAGGGAATGAATTGATACTCTTGTACTCTTCTATTCTTGTCCTGCCACTTAGTGAGGGGAAATGAAATAGATTGTTTGGGTGTACTGGGGGCAGATGAAAACAGGATTGAGAGGATCAGGTGGAGAGGGGGAGGAGATTTAATGTAAAAGGAGTGAATACAGGGAAAGACAGTTTGGATTGAGGGGCATTTGAAGGGTGGTATCGAAACCTAGTGTAGTAGAAACTTCCTACAATATATGAAGATGATCCCAATAAAATCTCCTAATAATGGGAGAGGTGGAGTCTCAACTGTCTATGTCTTTTCACCAAATGAGACTTCCAGTGGTGGGGCTGGCTTGTATTCAGTTGTTGAGATGCTGGCCTACGGGTTTCCATGAAAATCTCCAAACAACCCAGGGTGTTTCTAAGACAATGGATGCTCTCATGGACATTGTGGCCCTATTGATGAGGACAATGTACACACAACTCATTGAACATGAAGAAGTTGAGCTTGGGATAGGGATAAAGATTAGCCTTTATCCCTAATCTCTTTGCTGTGGGATGGTACTCTGTAGGCTACCAAAAGATACTGAAGCAGCACTCACAGGGCCTCCATGGCTCTCCAATGGGTCCACTGTGTATGTTATAACTTTTAGCTTAATATTTTTATGGGACTCCTGAGTGTGAGAGAAATGAGTAGGTCTCTGATGCTTTTGCCTGCTCTTGGGACTCTTTCTTTTGTTGACTTTCATTGTACAACTTTGATTCAATGATTTTTCTTTATCATATATTTTATTTTGTCAAACATAGAAATGTAAAGGAAGTTAAGAAACATATAGAAAATAAACAGGCGCTTTGTAATTGTTTATTATCCTGCAAGCCACCCTGAGACAGAGCAAGACATATAGAAAATAGGTCATCACCAATTACTCAATCAGAATTGAAAGCAAGGGTTCAAACAGAAGTCTGAAACAACAAATGTCTGACAAAAGTTCAGAGGGAAACAGGAATAAAGGATAATTAAAAGCCAGTGAAAGACTCACTTTCAGCAATTTTAAAGTCTGGAATAGTAGTGTTTCATTGAGGAGGAAATCAAGTTCCAAGCATTTTGCCTGGCTCTCAACAGTGATAGTATCTCCTAGCAGCAAGGTACTAAGGTGTTGGGCCAAAATTACGTCAGGGTCTGTACCTCAAGGCCTGTAGGACAGAGAAAAGCTTGGCTCGAGTTTGAAGACTAGTCTCAAAGCTATTGAGGGTGGATGAGACAGAAAAATCTAGGTAGACACCCCTTCATCCAGAGGGAGGGCTTGGCTGTCTCTCATTGGCTGGAGGTACCTCCACATCACACCATGTCACTTAACCTATATAAGCTGATGCTCACAGTAATAAACTGAGTTCCTGCTTTGACTTGACTCCCTATCATGTCTGATTATCCTGTGTCATAGAGCTGCGGATCTGATTGTCCTGCAATGTGGGGCTGCGGAATGGGTGGACAGTGCACTCATTTTTCCCTGGGGAAATAAGGCAAAGGAGACCAAGCACTAAGATTGAGGGTAAAGCAGCAGCTGTAAAATAAGCAGAACTGAGCCCACAGGTAAGAACAGTAGATTAGTGTTTGCATTAAGATCAAGCCAAATTACACAAGTTAGAAGGAAATACTTTTCTGTTATTGCATGTAATGTCTCTCATACAAATGAACTTCATGAGATCAGATTATTGTATTTGACAACCTCTGATTATTATAAAGATGTTAGAAACCATAGCTTTTAAAGATAATTTTATAATTACAAATACCTAAAGGTATTCCTTGCACGGCATCTCACCTGTTCCTCATCTTGTTTGTTTTCTCATTAATAATTGAGGAAATATTTCTATAGGTCTGTTCACCATAATGCCATTTAAAAATTAAAATCTGTGTCTTATTTTGTACAGTTTATTTCCCCACTTTCCTTGTTTTTATCCAGTGCTTTACTGTTCCCACTGGGCTGAGTAATACTATGCATTCACGCAGAATAAAACCAGCTCGGTCGAGCTGAAATTCACAAGATTTGAGGGAAATTTCTTATCCCGTGGTTAACTCAAATTTAGTTTATTTGATTGTATCAGCAAATTTCCCACTATAACCCTCAGTGTCAAAGCAGGCTGGACATTCTGTGTCCTTTGTTTGCTATGGTCTGATGAAAAATGAATGAAGCAGCATTGATTTTAAATTCTAAATGTGTCTGGGGATTGGTAGGAAGAGTATCATCAAGAGACGTACCTTATATCACATTGAAACTGATGAAGAGGAAAACTCAGCATATCTGGGACTGTACAAATGTATTTTGAAATGTGAAGATTAATAAAAGGGTTTATGAATATGTTGACAAAGCTTTTTCTGAAAACAGCTCTCATAAAATCAGCAGGAAATCTCATCGGAAAATGTGCAGGATATTATGACTATACCAAATAAATCACCATCCTGTTCTTCTGAGTAGTGAAAAGCAAAGCATGCATTTGTTATTGATTTAGGGTGTTGTATGGTCTTCCAGATCACTTGGAATTTTGTTAGAATCCATTTATTAGCTTCTGAGGATACTTATGTCTTAGTTTCCTGAGGTCATCACAATGGATATTTGAAGACCTCTGATTCTTATAAAGAAGTTACAATGCATTGCCTTGAGGTTGGAGATAGATTTTATAGCTATAGAGCTGCAATAATTGCTGAGCTTTCTTTGCAGATCACCTTTTTTTTCTGCCTATAATGTTTCTTGTTAAATATTCTAGTTATCCCAGTATTGCTATTTGCAGCCCAAACACATTTACCAATGACATCTCTCAAATTCACTTCAGTCTTACTCTGTTTGCTTGCAGAGTAAGAGACCAGATACAGTTCTCATAATTGCTACAAATATATGCTATGTGCAGCTTCCTGCAACAAAGTATAACAAGTGCAAAGGAAAGCTTCCTGCAGGCCTGGTAAGCATGTTCTTACAAGGGATAACTAGTAAATATTTGCAATTAGGGAATAATCTGCAGCTAAGAAATCTATCAATGCAATACCAAAGACATGATAGAAACACTTTCTGGTTTCTATATTCCAATAAAAATGCATTAACAGAGTAGCCAGTGGGACCTATCGGGCTGGCAGGTCATAGTATTTTGGGACCTGAACTGTAAACAGATCTTTAGTTTTCAAATTCTTTTCAATTTTTTATTTAAGTAAGTTCTGAGTTTGCCAACATGTTTTTTTTTCTTCCTGGGAGTTCAAATGTGTTATACACTTCAATAAATCCACAGAATACCTTTGTTTTTATTACATTTTCTCCTTTCTGACTCTGAAATATAGGGTTTGAAAATGAAGCCAGTGGTAAAGCAAAGAGAAAATTTCCCTTCTTTGTGACATAAGCAGATAGATAAAGTGATGCCTCAGTCAGAAATTTCAAGACCTTTAGGTCTGGCATTAATCATCACTCTGTGGAAAGGGCTTCACTGGCATTTTTCCAACACAGAACTCTTCCTAGGATAAATGAGGAAACCAAGGCTGTAATTAACAGGGGCAGTGGAGAGGCAAACTTACTTCAGGGTTCAGTGCACCATCATAATGTCAAATGATGCAGCTAATTTGAGCAGAAGATGAAGAAAGGCCACAGGATTTCCTGACTTGCCAGAGTAAATCATATAACCCTGGGAAGAATGTGCCCACAGCTGTCATAACCCCAAATCACAGATTCTTATCCCAACCTCTTAGATAGATATCTAAAACCAAAGCTCTCAGGGTCTTCAAGAATAAGGACCTTAGACAGATGAGAAGTCATATTTTGCAGGTGAATGTTAAACAGCTACTCTATATCTTGCTGGGCATTGCATGTGATTATCTGTGATCTGACCAAAGGACTTCATAGTCCAGATGAGAAAGTTGAATCTCAGAACACATACGCTTTCCTGTCCTAGGCACTTGTGGTGATCAGAAAACTCTGTTGACTGGTGCCCTGTTACTCAAGCCTGTTTTTTGAGACGATGGCCCTCTTAATGTCACCATCACCTTTGTCATATGAGACAGGTTCTCCTGAGGTTCCGTCTATGTTCATTCAAACATAGAGTTCAGAACTCAATTTCAACACCCCATTGTTAAACATTATCATCCCATTCTTCTTCATGTACCTAAGACATCTCCATCCATGATGATTCAGCTGTAATTAGTCTCTTCCCTGCAGGGCTTTTGTAGATTTTTGGGAAATGACATTAATTCCTATTTTTTCTATTAGTTTTTATCTAATCTGTTTGAGTAAATTAATTGTAATATCACTTTCTAGTTACATTCTGTGTGTGCCAGTATTGGACAAGGACTTTAAGTCTCATCTAAATTATCATTAGTCGCAAGTGCTGACTACATACAAAATCAAAACATATTCAGAAAATTGTATCTGGAAAAATTATGTTTTGTGTCAGAATGATAAAGGAGGTATGTGGTGAAGTAACCTTCATGCCTCAATGAGTCATACAGTTACTATGGTCCAAGCACTGATAGCCACACCATTTTGAAGACAGACAACAATGCCTCTTCATTCGAGATTTATATGCACATAGGTGTGTGTTTATGCAAACTTTGGGTTTATATAATTATATGTAATGTGTACACGTAATATATTATACATATATGCATATATGACAGCTATCCCCTGTGCCTTTATGACATAGATTGAATTATGTTAGCCCTAAAGTGGAAGTTTATACCACTTTGTGTTTAATCAACGGAAAAAGATTGGTTATTATATTCTACAAGTCAGAACTGCACTGCAGCATTGTGAAAGAGATGCACAAGTCCTGCCCTCTCCCTTTGTCCTATCTCTCCCCATCCTTCTTTCTTTCTTGTTTTTGAGACAATATCTCAGTGTAGCCAATGTCAGTCTTGAGCTTATGATTTTCACTCTCAATTACTGAAGTTTTATAGCCATATGTCATTATGCTTGGCTTTACTTCATTTCAACATAGAAAAGACTAGAAAATTTTTAATATTTTGGTCTCTGATGTGGTTGTACATGTTTTTTTTTTTTTAAATCCAGAGTGAAATTCATGGAGTTACAGAGGAGGCACGGAAGGCTCAGAAAGCTCAAAAAGTTGACAATACCTCTTCCCAAAGATATTTATGTAGAAAACAATTGTGTGTGTGTGTGTGTGTGTGTGTGTGTGTGTGTGTGTGTGTGTCCTCCATGGGTGTAGCTGCCTGAAATTCAAACAGGAACTCCAGAAATGCAGCTTTCATGTGCTGGGCAGCAGTATGATAATTACCCAAGTCATCCAGCTTAGTGTAAAGAACCCATTAGCCATGATTCTGTAAGTCACTCTCAAGAAATTCACCATTTCACCAAAACAGATGCAGATGGTACAATTTCTTTGGTCTTTTGTTGTTTGTCTATTTAGGGTGAAAGAAATAGACTCTACCAGGAAAACAATATAGTCTAAGCCCAAATTCCCAATATTACAACTTCTAACCTCCAACTGTAAAAGTGAGGTTAAGTATATAGTTAGTATATTATTAAAATAATTAAAGTTAATTAGTGTTACCTGAAGTATAGCCATAAAGATAGTCTGATTGAAATAGCTTATTGACAACTTTTTAAATTATACTCTTTTATGTGTAGAATATGTGTCTCTGTGTGTGTAAGAGAGGGAGAGAGAGAGACAGAGAGGGAGAGAGAGACAGAGAGGGAGAGAGAGGAAGAGAGGGAAGGAGGGAGAGAGAGACAGAGACAGAGAGAAGAGAGAGAGGGAGAGGGGGAAGGAGGGAGGGAGGGAGAGACAGAGGGAGGGAGAGAGGTGGGGCAAGAAGGGAAAGAGGGAGACAGAGAGTGAGAGAGAGGGTAGGAGGGAGGGAAGGAGAGAGAGAGAGAGCCAGAGACAGAGAGAGAGGGAGAGGGGGCAGGGAGGGAGGGAGGGAGAGATGGAGGGAAGGAGAGAGGGGGGGGAAGAGAGAGAGACAGGTCAGCCTGAGGTGTTGTTCCCTAGGAGAGGTTCATCTTTTAGAGCAAGGTCTCCCATTGTGACTTGGGGTTTGCCAATACTGCTAGACAATTGGGCCAGGGAGTTCAGGGATGTGCCTGAACTACTCATGCATTATGTTTCCTCAAGCCTGGCTTTTAACTTGTGAGTTTGCCATCAAATTCAGGTCCTCTTATTTTTGTGGCAAGCATTTTACTGACGGCTGCCTTACCAGCCCTTTGGTTTCAATCTCCCTTTGTGTGTATGTATGTATTTCCATTCTTCAATAGGAATGATAATATAGCTTTATCTGACATGAATAACCTCTTGCATGAAGTACAGAGATAAATATAAACAAACAACAACAACAACAACAAAAATTATATCCTAAAGGACAGAGGACTATGGTGGAGATCAGTGGCAGAGAATTTGTGTATTGTGTTTGAGGCCCTAAGTTCCATCCCTGCAACAACAAAATAAAATCTAATATGCAACTGTAGGTTTACAAAATCATTAAGTACTCCCCGACGTGTACTCTTGGTCAAATAAAAAAACATCAAACCATGACATAATAAAGGCAAAAGGAATACTCGGGGAAAAAATAATAAATTTCAATCCTAATTTTCATTGTCTTATTTTTTTAACTTCACCTTCATGTAAAATGAAATCTAAAAGGTTGTGATTCTTCCCTTTGTAAATTGTATATGACGTTCAGATCAATTATGTTCTGTGTTTGATATCACATTGGATTTAAATGGACAACTTTAAACACCGTTCCTCTGAAACTCTTTTTACTAAGCCAGAGCCACCAACACATATGTACAAATGCATTCATTGTTATTATTGAAGTATTACTGTTTGATATTGATATAAATACACATGTTTTGCTTCATATATTAAATTAGTTAAAACTTTACATATTATGGAACTTTTGACAAAAAATATCAGTAGATAATTCCTATGGTTCATAATTCTTGATTTTCATTGTTATTATTTGTCCAACGTCAATTCTTTAACAGAAGCTTCACCACTTTAAGAGAAAAAAGATCTGCTATACACTTCTGTTTACTGTGTGATATCAGGTCTGTAATGAGTAACTGGATGCTTCAAATCCAAAAATTCTCAGAAAATATTAGAAGCAATACTTGGGAGTCTGATTTTTACTTTATCTGATTATGGCATCTTTTTATTTAGCTTACAAAGCAAAAAACACATGACCGACTGCTAAAACATCTATGCTTTTTTCAACAAGGAATCTAAATCTAATTGTCCTGTATTTAATATTTTCTGCCTGTTTTGGTTTATATGAGAATTTTTATTTGTTTGTTTGTTTGTTTTGAAAACATTAAGGGATGCAAAACAAAGTTCTTAACCTTTGAGGAGCATCATCTATCAACTTTAGCAATTATACATAAAACTGGCATTACCAAAGCAGGGATGTGCATGTAAGAGCTTCAAACTGAGGTAAGAGACGCTGAGTCTTTACTGCTCATCAGCAAAAGCAGATACACTAACAAAACATGAAGGGAAATTAGAATCGTGTGCCTAAAGGATTTGTACCAGGACAGAAAAAGTATAATTAAGACATTTTAACAAAACTGGATTTTCTGAACTCATGTGCAGGAATAACTGAACAAAGAAATGTAAATATATAAGAGGAAAAGATAGTTCAAAGTCTTAGAGTTAAAGAGGGACTTTATGTTATAAATGTAAGAGTTTAAATGTAGACTTTTGACTTAATAAAATTTATGGAGTTGCTTGAAAACATTCTTTTAGTCATAAATAGTTAATTTAGCCACCAAAATATTATTTTCATATAAACTTCATGAACACTAACAAGTAGCTTAAACTTTATTTTAAAAGAATGATTAGAAAGTGTGATTTTTTCAGTTATTTATCTGTTCATATGTTTATTTTCCATGTTTATTTGAGAAATTTATTAATGTTCATTTAGTTTTTTAAATTCCATTTTGCATTTCCTTTCAGTCTTCCTTACTTTCAAGTAAACAGAATTTCAGACGACAGGAGGAATCTATGCATTCCTGTTTTGTGACCTGCTGAGGGCTCATGCTACTTTCCTGCCTGAACAGGGTAAACACACAATGATCTTTAATAGGCAGACATATGAATCCTTTAACACAGTGGGTATTTATATCTAAAACTTCTTTACAAAAGCAATGAACTCATGAGTTTTAGTGACCTTCTGTTCTGTTTTAATCAGTAAAATATGGTAGAGTTTCAGTTTGAAATGATTTTATTTTCTTCCATCATTACTTTAAATTGCATTGTATTGAATTTCTGTTTTAGATTTGGGGTTTTAATCAGAACACAATTTTCCCATGTATGATTCATTCAGCGACTATTTAAACTCTATGCCCTTCTAGAAGTCTTAAGCAAACAGTGTGTTTAGCTTCAAGGGTTGGAAGAGATCTTGAATATAAAATGCCTGTCTTACCCTCTTTATTTTACCCCTCTTCTTTCTCTTTAAGTAAATAAGAAGAAAAGGGGTGGAATGGTAAAAAGCCTTTTTACATGGCTCTTCTGAAATTCCTCCTTTAGATGAGATAGTATCATCAATCTATCTTCCTTCTTCTAGATGGTCTTTTCTCTCTCTATCTCTCTATCCTCCAAGTTCTGGCCATTCAGTGTAAGTCATAACCTCCCTTTCATGACTTGGGCTTCAAGTTACACCAAACATTGGTTGGCCCCTCCTTCAAGTTCTGCTCCACCATTGTCTCAGCACATCTGAATAGCAAATTGTAGGTGGGATATTTTCTGGCTGGTATGGTGTCTGTGTTTGTCTTGGCATAGGATGCAGAGTACCTTCATGCCCCAAGGAGAATAGAGCATAGAAGTGAGGCTCCAAGCCCAAACCAGCTTGACCTCTCTATGATTCATGTGCTTTTAGAAGTTGTTTCCAGCAATGGGACCCAATTATTAGATTTTATAGAGTGAACTAAAGTTCTGCTATCAGTCTGGGTTGTTCAGGGATCTCAATAGGACCTTCTTGGTCAACAACTAACTGAATGCAACCCAGTTCCACCACTGGAAGCTTTGCCTGGCTACATAGGTCCAGTTCAGACCTTGTATCCTTCATTGCTAGGAGTCTTCATTAGAGTCACCCTCATTTAGAAGCACTTGCTTTCTACACTTCTCCCCAGGTTCTCCACAATTCCAGCTGTCTCACCCACACTATCTCCCTCTACCCCCAAACCTGATCTTTCCCACTCCCATTTACACCTATCCCCTGTGTGCAGTTGGAATGTGAAGATTATCCCTACATTGTCTATTCTCTGACGTTGCTAATCACCAAAGCCCCTGCCTAACTGCTCAATTTTTGATTATACATGAACACAACCCAGACTATGGCAGGCAGGGTCATCACCACTCACCTACCATTTATAAAACTTTTCTTCTCTGCCTTGGGGTTGGAGTTCAGCATCTTTGGTTAGTTCTCTGAGACCAGTGACTCTCCTGGGAGCCACTTTGCTCTTAATAAATCTGTTGCTGCATTTGTAATTTGACTTAATTGGGCTTACTGAGTCAGTGGAAACATTATTTGGAACAACAAACACTCTGTACACCCAAAGAATCTATTCTATTTCCCGTTCCAGGGAATTCTATGTGTAGTATCTGGCCTCTTATTGGCCATGCCCACTCCCAGCTTCCAGCCTCTGACCCTAACTCTCTGCCTCTCTTCCTCTTCCGCTCTACGGGAGCAGCAGCTGCTTCTCTCCCCTCTCCCCCCTTCCCTCTATCTCCCTGTCTCTCTCTATCTCCTCTCTCTCCTTTTTCCTCCATCATCCATCTAATAAATGTTTAACTCTGCATAGTGCGCCTACCCAGCTCTCTTTGGTCCGTCCGTACCGCCGCACAGCCCATATGGGGACCCGGAGACTAGCCGTGTGGCCGCCCGCCCGAAACAGAGACCGCGTGGTCTGGGGACCTGCAGCAAGCTGCAGCAAGCTGCTGGGTCACCCCTTCTTTTAAACAAAACACAACATTGGTGCCGCACAGCCCATATGGGGGCCCTCCCGCCACAGAGACCGCGTGGTCTGGGGACCTGCAGCAAGCTGCAGCAAGCTGCTGGGTCACCCCTTCTTTTAAAAAAACACAACACTATGTGTCCTTCCTATAGGACTCCTCTTATCCTAACCTCTCTGAGTCTATGGATTATAGCTTAAGTAAAATTGACTTGATAGTTATTATCCACTTTTAAGTGAGTACATACCATATTTGCCTTTCTAGGACTGAGTTACCTCACTCAAGATAGTTTTTTTTTAAGATGCTTCCATTTGACTATCTCATGATGTTATTCTTAAATCACTGACTAATTCTCCATTGTAAAAAGACACAAATTTTTTTCTTTACCATTCTTTGATTGGGGGATATGTAGGTTGCTTCCAGTTTCAGCTTATAATGAATAAAGCTGCTATGAACTTAGTGGAATAAGTACTTTTGTGATCAAATGGAGTTTCCTTTGGGTATATGCCCAAGAGTGATATAGCTGGGTCTTGAGTTACATTGATTCCAGATTTTCTGAGGAAGTGCCATATTGATTTGCATAGTGGCCATTTAGTTTTCACTCCCACAGGAAATGGAGGAGTGTTACTGGCTGCACATCCTCACTCACTCATGAGTCATCACTTGTGTCATTGATCTTAGCCATTCTGACAGGTGTAAGACAGAATTTAAAAGTTGTTTTGATTTGCATTTCCCTGATGACTAAAATTATTGAACATTTTTCTTAGTGGTTCTCAGCTATTTGAGATTACCTGTTTTGAGCTATACCCCATTTTTAGTTGGATTGTTAGAATGTTTTTTGATATCTACTTTCTTGTGTTCTGTATACATTTAGAATATTAGGCCTCTGTCAGAAGTGAAGAAGGTAAAAAAATCTTTTCCCATTATTTAGACTGCCTCTTTATCTGATTAATGCTGTCCTTTGCAACAGAAGCTTTTTGGTTTCACGAGGTCCCATTTATTAATTGTTGATCTTAGCGCCTATATTATCTGTCTTTTCTTCTGAAATATCTATCCTGTGTCAATGTGTTCATGGCTGTTACAAACCTTCTCTTCTTTTATTTACAGTGTCTTATGTTAAGGTCTTTGAAACACTTGGCTTTATATTGAGGTCTTTGATACACTTAGACTAGAGTTTTGTGCAGAGTGATAAATATGGATTTATTTGTTTTCTTCTACATGCAGACATGAAGTTTAGCAAGCATCATTTGTTGAAGATGCTTTTTTTTCAGTGTGTGTTTCTGGCTTCATCAAAAATCAGATGTCCATAGATGTCTGGATTTTTGTCTGTGACTTAAATTTGATTTCATTGATTTACATGCCCGTTTTTACACCAATATCATGTGGTTCTATTACTATAGCTCTGTAGTACAACTGGAACTCAGAAGTTCTTTTATTGTACAGAATTTCTTTAGGTATCCTGAGATTTTTCTTTTTCCATATGAAATTAAGAATTGTCCTTTTAAGTTCAGTAAAAAATTGTGGTAGAAATATGATAGAGATTGTATTGAATCTGTAGATTTCTTTTGGTAAGATGACCATTTTTTGCTATGTTAATCCTACCCATCCATTAGCACGTGAGATCTTTCCATTTTCTGATACCTTCTTCAATTTCTTTCTTTCAATACTTGAAGTTAGTATGATACACATCTTTCACTTGCTTAGTTAGAGTTACCAGAAGACATTTTATAATGCTTGAGGATATTGTGAAGAGGTTATTTCCCTGGTCTCTTTTTCATTCCATTTCTCATTTGTTTATAAGAAGGCTACTGATTTTTCTTGAGTTAATCTTTTATCCAGCTACTTTGTGGAAAGTGTTTCCTAGCTATAGGAGTTCCTTAGAGGAAATTTTATGGGCACTTATGTATGCTATTATATCATATTCAAATAACTCTACTATTTTTTACTTCCAAAAATTTTCCCTTGATTTCTTGTTGTCTTATTGCTCTAGATAAAACTCCTGTGGGACCCTAACCCCTTATTCTCGAAGGGGCGAAAAGTAATTTCCTAGTAGAATGTTTTCCTAAGAAGATAGAGGCTTTCCCCTCTCCCACCCAGGAGATTCTGAGCACAGGTCACTTAGCTCAGCACAGCAGGCCACCTGGTCCAGGCTGATAAAGATGGCCTAACTCAGGAACAGTGGCCTTGCTCTAAGAACATGGAAAAAGCTGACTTAACAGAATGGGAGGGGGCAAAAGTCCTTGCACCCATGCCAAGCAGCTTCAAAGAGCCTCTCTGTAGTTATGCCTTTCAAAGCTTACCCCACAGAGAAGATATAACTCCTCTCTACCTCACTGCAGTGGCGTCAGAGATGGGTTCCAAACATTGTTTGTATTGTGCTGATTAAACCTTGCTTATTACAGTCTGGGCGTCTCTGGTGGTCTCTCTCTGGGGGTCATAATCTGGGCACAACACTCCAAGTACTATATTCAATAGATATGGAAAGAGTAGACAACACTGTCATGTTCCTGATTTTTGTGGAGTTGTTTTGAGTTTATCTCCATTTAATTTTATGTTTTATAAAGTCTTGTTGTAAACAACCTTCATTGTGTTTATGTATGTCCCTTGTATCCCTCATTTCTCCAGGTCCTTTGTCCTGAATTGGTGTTGAATTTTGTCAAAAGCCTTTTGGCATCTAATGAAATGATCATGTGGGTTTGGATTGTTTGTTTTTCTTTCAGTTTATTTGTATGGTAGATTACATTTACTGATTGTTGTATGTTGAAACATCCCTGCACCTCTGGGATAAAGCATGTTTGATAATGATATGTGATTTTTTGATGTCTTCTTGGATTTGATTTGCAATTATTTTATTGAGTATTTTGCCTCCATGTTCATAAGGGAATCTGGTCTGTAATTCTATGTGTTTCTTGAGTTTTTATGTGATTTGGCTATCAGGGTAACTGTGGCTTTATAAGCTGAATTGAGCTATATTCCTTCTGATTTTATTTGGTGGAATAATTTGAAGAGTATCGGCGTTAACTCTTCTTTGAATATCTGATAGAATTCTGCACTAAAATCATCTAACCTTTAGATGTTTATGATTACTAGGGGTTATGGATTTATTTATAAATTGGTTACCTGAACTTGATTTAACTTTTGTATCTATTGAGAAAAAAAATTCCTTTCTTTTAGAGTTTCCAATTTGATAGAGTATAGGTTTGTAAAATATTTCCTTATTATATCTGAATTTTATCAGTGTGTGTTGCAGTACCCCCTTTTGTTTCTGCTTTTGTTAATTTGGATAGCTCTCTTTACTTTTTTATTAGATTGGATGGGTGTTTATCTATATTCTTGATTGATTCAAGTGTTCGGTTGTGTGTGTGTCTTCATATGTTCCCTCTTTATTTCTATTTTATTGATTTTAGCCCTCAATTTGAGAAATTTTTGGTATATACTCTTCTTGGATGTGCAAACTTCTTTTAATTCTAGAGTATTCTGGTGTGCTGTTCAGTTGGTAATATGCAATATTTCGACTTTTTTATGTTGGGACTTAATGCTATGAACATTCTTCTTAACACTCTTTTCACTGTCACATAAGTTTGGTTATGTTTTATATTCATTTTTCTTGAATTCTAGAAAGACTTTAGTTTCTTTATTTTGCTTTGATCCATTTTTTATTCAGTAGAGAATTTTTCATTTATCATTTTTGAAAAAGTTTTCTGTTGTTGTTGAGATCTAGCTTTAATTCATGATCTTCTGATAAGATTCTGGGGGTTATTTCAATCTTCTAATATCCATTGAGACTTACTTTATGTTGGAGTATATGGTCAATTTGGAGAAAATTCCATAGTGTGCTAAGAATAAGATATATTCTTTTGTATTTGGGTAGAATGTTCTGTAAGTATCTGTTATGTCCATTTGTTTTATAATATCAGTTTGTCCTGGAATTTCTCTGTTCATTTTTTTGGAATGACCTGTCCATTGATAAGAGTGGGATATTGAAGTCTCCCACTATCAATGTTTGAGGGTCTATATGTAATTTAAGCTATAAAGTAATGTCTCTTTTTTCAAAAGTGAATTTCCTTGTATTTGGAACAGAGATTCTAATAGCTGAACCTTCATCTTGTTGGATATTTCCTTTGATGAGTGTGACGTGTCCTTTCCTATCTCTTTTGATTATTTTTGATTTGAAGTCTATTTTGTTCAATATTGAAGTGACTACATCAGCTTGCTTTATAGATCCATTTTCTAAAAATATTTTTTCCAACCCTTTACCTTGAAGTAAAGTGTATCCTTGGTATTGAGATAAGTTTCTTGTATGAAGCAGAGAGATGAATCCTATATTTATATCCATTTTTCTGTTAATCTGTGTCTCTTTATTAGGGAATTGAGACCATTGATATTGATAGATTGTTACTTCTTGTTATTTTGTTGGTGTTGGTGTTGTTGTTGTTGGTGGTGATGGTAGTGGTGGTGGTAGAGTGTGTGTATGTGTGTGTGTGTTTCTGTTCATCTGAATTTGATAATGCAAGCCCATTGATTTCCTGTATTTCCATGTATGTCATGAATTAACTCCCTTCATTTGGATTTTTCCTCATAGCATAAGTGGTTTTCAACCTTCCTAAGGTTGTAACCCTTTAGTATAGTTTTTCATATTGTGGTGAACTCCAGCCATAAAATTATTTTGTTGCTACATCATAATTGTAATTTTGCTACTGTTATGAGTTATAATATAAATATATGATATGTAAGATATTTGATATGTGACTTTCAATGTGTTCTAGTACCTTCAGAATGGCTGGGTTTTTGGATATATTCTATAAAATTGGATTCTTATTTTCTCCATCTATGTTAATTAATAGTTTTGTTGGGTCTAGTAATGTGGGCTGGCTTCTGTGTTCTCTTGAGAATGCAGCACATTTGTCCATGGCTTTCTGCTTTTAGAGTCTCCATTGAGAAGTCAGGTGTGATTCTAATAGGTCTGTCTTTTATGTTACTTTTTATTTTTACCTTGTAACTTTCAACATTCTTTGTTTGTATGTTTAATATTTTGATTGTTATATGGCAATGTGGCTTTCTTTTCTGATCCAATCTACCTGATGTTCTGTATGTGTCTTGTGGTTTTATAGGCGTCTCTTTCTTTGGATTAGAAAAATTTTCTTCTATGATTTTGTTGAAAGTATTTTCTGGGCTTTTGAGCTATTCTTCTTCTCCTTTTTCTATCCCTGTTATCCATAGGTTTGGTCTTTTCTTACATTCCCAGATTTCCTGGATTTTTTGCCAAGATTTTTTAAATTTAACATTTTCTTTGACCAATGAATTCATTTATTTCTATCTTTAATACCTGAGACTGTCTTTGCCATTTCATGTATTCTGTTTATAAAGTTTGCCTCTGTTGTTCTGGTTCACATTTCTGATTTATTCATGTCCCAAATTCTCTCCATTTATGTTTTATTTATTGCTTCTGTTTCCATTTTCAGATCTTGAACAGACTTATTTGCTTCATTCAAATTTTTTCTTGTCTTTCTTTAAGGGATTTATTCATTTCCTTTAATTTTTGTTTTGGTTTTCCCTGCTTTCTTTGAAGAATTTATTTCCTGCAATAATTTTCTTGTGTTTCCCTGGATTTGTTTAATAATTAATTCATTTCATCTTTAAGGACTTTTATTATCTTCATTTAATTATTTTTCAGGTCCTTTTCTTATGCTTCAGCTCTATGGAATATTTAGGACCTGTTATGATGTGATAACTAGATTCTGGTGAAGATATATTACCTTGGCTATTGTTGTTTTCTTATGCTGCTGTCTAGACATCTCAATTGGAGGTGATTATCTATTGAGATCCTTCAGGAACCAGCCACTTAGACTTCTTCAGGGTACACTTAAGATGCTGGTGAGGGACCTAACTGAAAAAGATCGGAGGACAAAATAAATTCTCCACTATATACTTTTCTGCATCAGTTTCTTTATTGTTCTATTTCTACTCTAATAATCTTCTCCTACTTCTAACTGCTACTAGCTTCTTTCTGTAACTTCCTCTTCTATTCTAAAAACTCTTCTTCTACAATAGCCTTTAAGCAATAAGGAAATTACAAGAGCCACCTTTACACTGGTCAAGAGCACATTCCTAGGATACATGATTAGGGAACTGAGCCATTGCCATGGCAGCATAAGGTCCCAAGGCCATAGGAGCAAAACTGTGACCAGACTGAGAAAGACAAAGTGCCCAATGACAACTTTGAGACACTGATCCATTGTTATTGGACTAGCAAGTGAAGAATTGGCATGCTTTTTTTTTTTTAAAAGTAAACTTGGCTGGACATCTGTGGCTCTGACCTTGTACATAGCTGCAAGGTTTCAAACTTATGATCTATTTACAAAAGGGCTTTTAGTCTAGTTTGAACTTGCTCTGGGGTAAAAGTGAGCTAATTGTGTGCAGTTAGTTTGAGCAAAAGAACAAGGCAGGCTGTTAAATGTCAGTCCTTGTGGGACAAAAATATCCAGTTATGAAGCATGTCCTAGTATAGTCTATATCAAAATTATATAACTAAATGAAAAGTCATTATTTTTACTATACATATATAGTAATATGTATATATGGTATATATATATATATATATATATATATATATGCCTAGCAGATGGAATATTTTCATGAGATAAACACACAAACTGTGAAAAAAAACCCAAAGCAACTCTAGGGAAGAAATGAAGTGGCACATGAGAAAAATTACAGATACAGGCAACTGATTTTTAGGGTCATAGGACCTGTAAGTCTTGCTATACACGATTATCTCCACCAGGGTTTTGTGAGTTGACACCTGATTTATCAATCGCCATATGCTGTATATTTTCATGACCTCTGAAAATTATTGGTCTAGGTGCTGATTTCTGAATTTGTCTTGGTTGGGTGGGAGTTTTAGTACTTGCTCTCTGTTTCCTCTCTGGATATTCAGAGAGTATGTTGGTTGAAAGTTGCTTGTTGCACTAGACTGCTTTGCTGGTGTGTTCAAGGGGAATGCTTGCTGCTGCTGGTTGAGGAAGGAGTGAATGTAATGGGGAGATTGTTTGAGAGATCCCCTGGAGGCATGAACAGGGAGAGTGAAAGCTGCCCAGGGTGTTCTCTTCCAGGAGTGTCCCTGAGAATTTGATTTTGGGGTATCAGAGAGTCAGCAAGACACACAGGGAGACTACCTGCTATCTTCAAGTAATGACCTGTGGTTGAGCATGAGGTGTCCAACTGAGTGGGTCTTGGACAGAACAGCTCAGTAAAAAGGGAAAGGAAGGCTGGGATGTTCTGTGGGACCCATAGGAGATATAGAGAAGGTATATAGGAGATATAGAGAAAATATATAGGAGATATAGAGAAAGTATATAGGAGATACAGAGAAGGTATATAGGAAATACAGAGAAGGTATATAGGAGATACAGAGAAGGTATATAGGAGATACAGAGAAGGTATATAGGAGATACAGAGAAGGTATATAGGAGATACAGAGAAGGTATATAGGAGATACAGAGAAGGTATATAGGAGATACAGAGAAGGTATATAGGAGATACAGAGAAGGTATATAGGAGATACAGAGAAGGTGTATAGGAGATACAGAGAAGGTATATAGGAGATACAGAGAAGGTGTATAGGAGATACAGAGAAGGTATATAGGAGATATAGAGAAGGTGTATAGGAGATACAGAGAAGGTGTATAGGAGATACAGAGAAGGTGTATAGGTATACAGAGAAGGTATATAGGAGATACAGAGAAGGTATATAGGAGATACAGAGAAGGTATATAGGAGATACAGAGAAGGTATATAGGAGATACAGAGAAGGTATATAGGGAAGCTGTAGTTGATATTCTCTTTCAGTGATAAGGGCTGACCTGAGAACTAGGTCTGGTGTAACCGAGAATAGGGAAGGTCTGCAGGCAGCCTACCTGTCTTCTGTACGTGCTCTTTCTCCTAGGCCTTTCTTGGGAATTATTAAAGTATCTTATAAGGTTTCCCATTTTAGAGACTGACACAGGAGTCATCCAGTTAAAACACTTTTCCCACAGTATTTCCACATCCAAAGAAAAAATATCACCCCTCATTAACATCCTCTTGGGTCCCTCATGTTCACCATACATAAAGGAGGCTTTTTAAAAAATCAATACCCTAGAGCCATTTGCCAGTGTTGCAATGAATATAGTTTTTGTGTGATTATTCAGATCTTGGTGGCTGGGAAATCAGTCTCTAATTAAAAGATATTTTACATAAAAAAAGAAAGCGGACTAGGAGTGCATGCAGCATGCTGAACTTAACAGCAAGGCACCCAAGTTGCTTGCACTATGAGGCCGCAGTGCACTACCATGGCAAAGATGGGTGGTGAAAGGACTGCTAAATGGACTGTCTGTCTGGACAAGCACATCCAAGCAACTGATGCCTTGGGCTGGATTATGTGGGCAGCCAGACCATGCTGGGAAATGAGGGTGGCACAAAATCATTACAATGAAGACAGCTGTTTGCAGAGACTTAGTCCACTTGTAAAAAAGCACCCATTGGGAATGGAGATAGTGGCTGATAAAAAATTCACAGACAAGAGCATCATTGCTCTGCATTTTTTTTTTTAGAGACCTCAGACATGTGCCCTTAAGTGAACTTCCTGGAAGATGAGAAAAGGAAAATACTGTCTGAGTCATTAAGATGGCATGACCTTCTCTAGGCTCTGGCGACACCTGAAACAGGAAGGTATCAGACAGAAAGTGTCTTGCTTCGATATCAAAGGACATTTTAAATCCCTGCTTCTAAACAGCAACCAGTATTATAAACTAATCAGTAGAAATCTAAAGGCATCATGATACACCACTGTAGAAGATTCACCTTCAAACAAGCCTTATTAAAGTTACTCAGTTGGAAGTAGGAAATTGTGTGCATGAAAGCATTTTAAGAAGAAGGAAGCTGGGTGTGATGGCGCACACCTATAATTCCAACACTTTGGAGGTAGAGGCAGGGGGATTAGGAGTGCAAAGTCATCCTCAGCCACTCAGTGACTGTGAGTATAACCCGGGATATTAAGGCCTTTTCTCAACAACAACAAAAAAAAAAGGAAGGGAAAAAAAGGAAAGGAGCTAGCTTTCACTCAATATAAATGTATACTCTACTCATTTCTTGGTGATAATATTAGAGTTCTTTAAAGTGGTTTAATTATGCAACGTGGATATTCTTTATTGTATTATAATAATTTCTACTTTGTTTAACTCTGAAGTTATTTAAGCACGGTATGATGAAGCATGATTGTGAAGAATTGGGAGCTCAGGTAGCTTGACTGATGGAGCAAGTAATGCACAGTAGTCTGTTTGTTGATTGATGCTTGCCTTTCACAGTACTTCCCAGGGCTTGCCAGCATTCCTCGTGCCCTTGCGTTTCTGTGTTCTTGATAGAACATACCATTGAAGTATGTACCCTTTGTCAAATAGTTGTTGATAATTTGGCCTACTTTTAAGTTTTGTTACAATTGAATAAAAATACTTGCCTAAATCCAAATAGTTTTGCTGAAACAATAAAGCAAAGGAAACAGTCAAAAACAAACAAACAACAACAAAAAAAAACAGGTAGGGCTTAGGGCTCAACTATCCTTGGGTTACCTGTGTGAAATATAATCACTCTTTTCTCTTCATATACCATGCACTGTTTTGTGTGTGTGTGTGTGTGTGTGTGTGTGTGTGTGTGTGTCTTTCTGTCTGTTTGTCTGTCTTCTGTCTGCCTTTATGTCACAAGAGCTGATCAGTAGACCTATGGTCAAAGAACACGTCCAAAAATTATATTGCTAATATTCATCAGAGTCTACTTATATAAAAATGATGGATGATTTACTGTCCTTTAAAACATAAGAATGCCCATGGCCTCAACTGCTTGAGAAGACTGCATGAGTGCACGCTTGCTGTCTCTGCTTTGCTGTAATTAAGGTAGTCTGTCTGTGAGCTACCGCATTGTGCAACCTGCCCATGCACTTGGGTCTGCAAAACTCTGACATTTATTTACCCTCAGAATTCACCTTTGTTTCCTACACAAATTGAAATTAATAGTGGAGCAATTCACTAAATCACTTAGAGTGAGGTCATTTGTTCAGAGTCACTGACATGCCCGTTTTACACTCTCATCACCTTTAATCAAATTCGCTTCCTACAATTCAGCACCCTGGTGGCTTGCAAGCCTTTGCCTTACTGAGAGACTGGATTCTTTGATGATACATATTCATTTAATTATCCTTATCCTGATATTAAAAATTACTTAAACTGAGTTTGTCTTCTTAACTATCACAAGGTATTGCTTGGTTTGTAGAGTTTAGACTAGTGGGCAGGTAAATATGCCGCATGCACACTCATATAGGATTCTAATGTTCATTTGTGGTAGAAGAATAGGATTTTTTTTCTCCATTTCATATACTACAGAAGTCATCTGCTGATTCTATCCATGAAGTAATTTATCTCTTAGATTTACTTCTTAAAGACCCACAACTCTTTTCCCCAAATGGAAGAGGAAAACTTTCCCCAAAATGGAGATGTCTTGAACAAAATGCTAACTTGGAAAAGATAGAGGTAATTAGAAAGGGAGACAGCATTCGGAGTCAAAGAATACAATACAATGAAGAATCCAGTTGTCTGTGAACATCAGAATCTGCTTTTAAGATTATTGTCATTTTTTAAGTGTATTTATGTTCTTTCATATAGGTTTTCATATAGATTATCATGGACTTAAACTCACTATGGAGATGAAAGATGTCCTTGAATGTTTGATTCTTCCTGTTTCTAATACCCCAGTGCTGTAATTATAGATATGTACTACTACACAAGCATTGATTATTAATATTCTAATTAGTATGATAAGTATGAACAAATAAATGATTTTCAGAAACTTGTATGTTAATTGGTGATATATATTTCTACAAAAACTGAAAATTAGACAATTATGTTTATTTTGAGATTTGACAAAGAGTATGAAATTCTATTAATGCTTTAACACTGTGGTTGACAGTAGTTATTATACATATACCTAGATGGATATAAGATTGATTATTTCACATGATTTAAAGTGTATGTTATACACACACACATGCTTATTGATGCTGCAGATACCCCTTTAGCTCAATGACCTATTTCTAGAGGAGTAATTTAATGTTCTCAGTTTATGTTCAAATCCAAAATTATGGTATATTTTAAGCCAATCCACTTCCAGAATATAAGACATGATATGCTCTAACACTGCATTGATGTTATAGTAAAAGAGAGTATTATAATTTGTACTTTGTTTTATTTCTTCTGTTTCTAGAAAGTATAGTAAAATTAATCATTCAATTCTACAGTCAAATCTTTTTCCATAATAATTCAAAATATATGCATTTTTGAAATATATATATATTTATTTTTATATATATTCAATATATATATATATTTGAAATATATATACATATATATATATATGAGATGAATAGTAAGAATTCTATCAATGTGAATTTTATTTCTCTCTGTTACTAAAATCAAGCCAAACTGACAAATCTTTAATCTTTGATGACTCTTCTTTTTGGTAATTCTTATTAGTATATATTCATTCTGTAAAGTTATGTATTTCATTTGAAACTTTCACACACAAAGTCACAATTTTCTTTGCCTATGTTGATTGTCGAATTTCCTCTTCTCTCACCTCCCACAGACCCTCTTCTCAAATAGTTACACAAGAAAGAAAATGAGAAATATTTATCATTTTATTTTGTTCAGTCTCATAATACAGTTGTGTCTAATTCAAACCACTGTCTTGCACATGACAAAACTTATTATTTTTTTCTAATATGAAGGAATATATTATGTGACAACATAGTCAAATATTTACTAGAATTCTCAGGAACAGAACACAGAAAACCATATGAATGACTGCACAAGTTCTCAACTACTTTCTACCAAATGGTCAAAAATAGCAGTCTTAACAAGAAGTGATTTCACACCTTTTGTGGACTTAAGCATGATATGAATGGTTTCCTTGCTCACCTTTTAAATGGTTTAAATCAGCGTGTTACCCAAGTGTTTATGGCTGCTATGGATCCTGAATTGCATGTTGAAATTTTCTATTTATTGATTAGATTGGGGTCTTTTTTTTCTGATACCGTTTGACCAGTTGCTGTTATTTCTGAGATCCCACAGAGATGGGGCCTTACTATGTGACACATAAAAACATCTAAAAAGCTCAATATTTAAGGTCAATTTAGCACTGAATATTGGGAACAGCCACCCTAGCCATGTGAAGTGGAAGTAATTAACAGGATTAATACCTAGTTCCCACAACTGACCACATGGGATCCGTGTTAGGATTCTCACAATTACAATATATTGGATGTCTTCATGCCAGGTAAATATGACAATTTCTAAAACTATCTTCCTGCATCTTTTCACAAGGTAATTTATTCAAGCTTATCCCTTATATTTTGTTGTTTTATTTTTATTCTGATATATTTTTCTGTAAGTTTTTAAAACTGAAGCAACCAAAAAAAAAAAAAAAAAAGGAAAGTACCATGTTTCTGATAGCGTTCAAAATAGAGTAGCTAGCTTGACGGACAAATGGCATGGTCTTGTTAGTTTTATGAGCTCTGAGTCTTGATAACTAATATGTGAATGAGCTGTCTTTATAGGCCATAAGTAACATTTATTAGTTGAGAGCAGCAAAAGTACTGCATTCAGCAATGTCAATATGTGTTCAAATTGGCTTTATATTGGGGTAATCAGTGTCAAGCTCACCCTGATCTCTCTTCTCACATGTACATATTGCTTGATTTTATTTACAGGTCCTTTTAAGGCAAACAAACAGATGGTTTGATTTAGAAAGCTTTGCCTTATCCAGAAAAATTAGCATTAGTCCAGATGGACTTTCAGGCTTCAGTGCCAATATTGTACCTCTACCATATGGACAGGAAAATGTATGGCAGGAGACACAATGTTCCACTTTATGCTTTAACACAGTAATGTTTGATTACTTGTTCATGCTCATTAATTCCTGTTATTATGGAAGCAGGGAATGGAAATGCTCAGAAATAAACACTTTAAAAATAGTAATTTTGAGATGACTAGCAGTTTCATAATTAGCAATTTGCATATTAGCATTTTTTAAAATTTTTCAAGTTGGTAAAACTTGAAAAAAAACTTCAAAATTATTTAAAAAGATAAAAATACAACTGTACTTAGAGCTCTGATGTTGACCTATTTATAGAGCAGGTGCATTCATGAGCATGATCTACATCTGATGACAACTTAGTGTCAAATCCCTGCAAGTCTTCTAGAATTCATAAGTAAGTTCCTGCAGTGATTAAATTATGAATTTGATCTTACAGTGAGAGTGGAGCAAATTTCTTGATGAGAAAGGTCACTTTTCAAAATAAGTAGATATAAATATTGTTTTCCCCAGAAAGAAATTTCTTCCGTTAGTTTAGATTCCAAGAAATGAATAAAAAAAAACTGATTGTCATCAGGAAAGAAAAGTTATTATGGAGCTTTATGTGAAAAATGTTGTTTCAGTTTTCACAGAGGATCATCTACATTGCTGTTTTAATGAAAACTATCTTTACTGCAAATGTTTCCTTTTCTTAAAAACAACAAAGGTAATGGTACTCATTAGATCCTATGCTCATGTGGGGATAAACATTAATATTTAAGTTTTCACCCCTCTGATATTTGAGTAATTTTAAGGTAAGTAATGAAACATTAAGTTTTAATATGAAATAAAATTATCATAAATACAGAATGTTTCTGTGAATTAATTTATTTTTATATTGAAATAGTTGAAATATTCCCCAAAATTTGGAGATTCCAATATAAAAATAGTTATTATTTTCTGATAATTGAATAGTCTCATAAGATAATTGATGTTTGATATACCCTGAAGGAAATTTGAGATATTTATGTCCTAAATACATATCTATCGATGCAAAATGTATATTTATTGGTTTTTAAATAAAATGTCCTAGTTTTCTGAAATTGTTTTCTTTATGAGTTAAATACCAAAACACAGCTTTTTAAACTGAAATTTAAGATTGACTGTCTTTGAAGAAAAATTAGAAAAGTAAAGATGGAGTCATTGAACATACGGAAATAAGGACATATCAATAAAATGTCTTAGATTTAGCTTTTATCTCACTTTACTGCATTTCATTGGGATTTATTGATATGGAGAACTTGAGACACACACAGTAGCATTCTTAGTCTTTAGATAATACATTACTTTGAATAATTTATTAATGCTCATGATTACATCAGATGGCAGCATTTCCTTGCCCACCTAGAAATCAACATCTGTGATTCTATAGTTTTATCAGTTATGACCTTCTTAATAAATTTCTCAAAAGGCAATTAAAGAGTTAACAAGGAATTGCTTTTATCAGTAATGCCTCCTGACAACCATTGAATAGCAGGTTTTCTTATGATAAAGGAAAGTACCAGAAGAAATGAAGTGAACTTTTCAGCAACCGTCCCTCCCTTTGTATGTTGAGTGGTGATGTCTTATATAGAGGTCATGATTCTCCAAGACTTGGCAGCCATAAATCAAATGGAGACAGAGATGCAACAATAGTAGGCAAAGCAAAGGAGAATAGTGAAATAAGATTCATTTATTTAGAGTATTGATAACTAGTGCTTAGCATCTGCATCTAAGCTGTGACTTAAAACACTGTGAATGTTCTCATTGATTGAATATAAAGTATAGATTTTAACTGGCATGATGATATTTTATAGGGACTCTGTACTTTGAAAAGGATTTAATTATTCACTTGAGTAGTTGACTAATCACAATATTTTATTCTCTTGAATTATATAAAAAGTGAAACAATGGAATAATCATTTTTGATTTTTACTTCTTTTTTTGATACATGAATGCATTCCATTCATGTTGTGTCTTTCTGGTTCCAAAATCATTTGACAGTCTGCAGAGAAGTTCAGGAAATAACTCAGATGACATAGGTGAGATTCTAATTCCTTAAGTGTAAGGCGGTGTGCACAGATCTGCATTCTATGAGGACTGGAAAGAAAAGCATTCTGATTTTTTTGAGGTGATTTTGTATCCTGCAACTTCACTGAAGGTATTAATCAGCTGTAGAAGTTCCTTGGTAGAGTTTTTGGGGTCACTTATATACACTAGCATATCATCTGCAAATAACGAAAGTTTGGCTTCATCTTTTCCAATTCGAATCCCCATGATCTCCTTATTTTGTCTTATAGCTATTGCTAGGACTTCAAGCACTATATTAAAGAGATATGGCGAGAGTGGACAGCCTAGTCTTGTTCCAAATTTTAGAGGAATCACTTTGAGTTTCTCTCCATTTAATTTGATGTTAGCTGTCGGCTTGCTATATATTGCTTTTATTATACTTAGATATGATCCTTGTATCCCTAATCTCTCCAAGACCTTTATCATAAAGGAGTGTTGAATTTTGTCAAATGCTTTTTCAGCATCTAATGAAATGATCATATGGTTTGTTTCTTTCTGTTTATTTATGTGATGGATTACATTGATAGATTTTCGTGTGTTGAACCAGCCCTGCATCTCTGGGATGAAGCCTACTTGATCATAATGGATGATTTTTTTAATGTGTTCTTGGATTAGGTTTGTCAGTATTTTATTAAGTATTTTTGCATCAATGTTCATAAGTGAGATTGGTTTATAATTCTCTTTCTTGGTTGCTTATTTGTGTGGTTTTGGTATAAGGGTGATTGTAGCTTCATAAAAAGAGTTTGGCAATGACCCTTGTGTTTCTATTATGTGAAACACATTAAGGAGTATAAGTATCAGCTCTTCTTGGAAGATCTGGTAGAATTCTGCATTAAAACCATCTGGTCCTGGGCTTTTTTTGGTTGGGAGGTTTTTGATGACAGCTTCTATTTCCTCACGACTTATAGGTCTATTTAAACTGTTCACCTGGTCTTGATTTAATTTCAGTATGTGGTATTTAGCCCTCCTATACAGAAAGGATAAAGAAACAGAGAGGGAAATCAGAGAAACATCACCTTTCACAATAGCCACAAATAGCATAAAGTATCTTGGGGTAAAACTAACCAAGGAAGATCTATTTAACAAGAACTTTAAGACCTTGAAGAAAGAAATCGAAGAGGATACCAGAAAATGGAAGGATCTTCCATGCTCCTGGATTGGTAGGATCAATATAGTAAAGCTGGCAATTCTACCAAAGGCAATCTATAGATTTAATGCAATCCCCATCAAAATCCCAACAAAATTCTTCATAGACCTTGAGAGAACAACAACTAACTTTATATGGAAAAACAAAAAGCCCCGGATAGCCAAAACAATCCTATACAATAAAGGAACTGCCGGTGGCATTACTGTACCTGACTTCAAACTCTATTACAGAGCTACAGTAATGAAAACAGCTTGGTATTGCCATAAAAACAGATGTTGACCAATGGAATTGAATCGAAGACCCGGATATTAATCCACAAACCTATGAACACCTCATATTTGACAAAGAGGCTAAAATTATACAATGGAAGAATGAAAGCATTTTTACAAATGGTGTTGGCATAACTGGATGTCAACCTGTAGGAGAATGAAATTAGATCCTTATCTATCACCATGTGCAAACACTCAAGTCCAAATGGATTAAAAACCTCAACATAAATCCAACCACACTTAACCTGATAGAAGAGAAAGTGGGAAGTAGCCTGCAGTTCATGGGCACCGGAGACCACTTCTTGTGTAAAACCCCAATGGTACAAACAACAAGAGCAACAATGAACAAATGGGATCTCCTCAAACTGAGAAGCTTCTGTAAGGCAAAAGACACTGTCATTAAGACCAAAAGGCATCCTACTGAATTGGAGAAGATCTTCCCTGACCCCACATGAAAGGTCTCATCTCCAAAATATTCAAAGAACACAAGAAACTAGACATTAAAATTCTAAATACCCCAATTAAAAAATGAGGTAAGGATCTGAATAAAGAATTCTCAACAGAAGAAGTTTGAATGGCCAAAAGATTCTTAAGGTCATGGTCAAATTCCTTAGCCATCAGGGAAATGCAAATAAAAACAACGTTGAGATACCATCTTACACCTGTCAGAATGGTTAAAATCAAAAACACCAATGATTGCCTGTGCTGGAGATGATGTGGAGTAAGGGGAACTCTCATCCATTGCTGGTGGGAATGCAAACTTGTGCAGCCTCTGTGGAAATCAGTGTGGTGGTTTCTCAGGAAATTGGGAATCAACCTACCTCAGGATCCAGCAATTCCACCCATAGGAATATACCCAAGAGAAGTCCAATCATACTACAAAAGCATTTGTGCAACTATGTTCATAGCAGCATTGTTTGTAATAGCCAGAACCTGAAACCATCCTAGGAGCCCCTCAATGGAAGAATGGATCGAGAAAGTATGGATTATATACACATTAGAATACTTCTCAGATAAAAAAACAATGACATATTGAATTTTGCATGCAAACTGATGGAAATAGAAAACGCTATCTTGAGTGAGGTACCCCAAACCTAGAAAGATGATTACGGTATGTACTCACTCGTTAGTGTACCTTAGCCATAAAACAAAGGACACTAAGCTTATAGCTCACAAGCCCAGAGAATCCGAATAGCAAGGTGAAACCAAAGAAATCATATACAGATCCTCCTGGAAGTTGGAAGCAAACAAGATCACTAGGCAAAAGTTGGAAGCATGGGGGGAGGGATAGAGGTGGGAGTACGGGGTGAGGGAAGGGTAGAGGCAGAAGGTGAAGGGAGAAGGGAAGGACTGAGGAGAGCTTGTGGGAGTGGGAGGGTGGAGATGGAGGAAAGGTGGATATTGGAGAAGGGAATAAGATATCTACATTAAGGGAGTCATTTTAGGACTGGCAAGATACTTGGCCCTGGAGGGGATTCCTGGAGTCCACGGGGATGTCCCCAGCTAGGTATTTGTTCAGCATAGGAGAGGGTGCCTGAACTAGCCTTGTCCCAGTGTCACATTGATGAATATCTTGATCACCACCATAGAAATTTTTTTTCCGATGGATGGAGGTAGAGACAGAGACTCACATTCACATCAGAGCAATGGACTGAGCTCCCAAGGTCCAGTCGAAGGGCAAAAGGTGGGAGAAGAGGACCAAGGAAGTTAGGACTGAGTGGAGCTTGTCCACCCACTGAGACAGCGTGCCTGAACTAATGGGAGCTCACCAAATCCAGCTGGACTGGGACTGAATGAGCATATGATCAAACCGGACTCTCTGAATGTGGCTGCCATTGGGGACAGACTGAGAAGCCATCAACAATGACATTAGGACCTATCTCTTCTGCTTGTATTATCTTTTTTGGAACCTATTCTATTTGGATGCACACCTTCCTAGGCCGGGATGGGGGGGCTGGGCCTTGGACTTTCCACAGGGCGGGGTACCATGCCCTCTTTTAAGGAAGCAGGGGGAGGGAGGAAGGGAGGGAGAGAGCGGGAGGGGATGGGTGAAGGGGAGGAAATGTAAAAAAAATTTTTTTTGAATAAAAAAATAAAAGAATATGGAAAAAAAGAAAAGCATTCTGAGTTGTGCAGTAGACATGGGGCTTCATCTTTTCTCTGAAGAGCACTTTTTATCAACAAGCCTCTATTTGAGATTTATCATCGTGAGCTGGATGCATATAAATGACTTAATACCACAGCAAAATATCAAATTATTTGCATCAAATGAAAAGTTAAGTAAGTTCAGGTCAAATTGAGGCATAACTTTAAAAAAAATTGGAAAAGTAAGGCTACACCTTCAGATTTTGAAGTTTGAGGTAAAGGTTATTGATTATGTTGACTTTATTCCTGACTTACATTGTAAAGTTTTCCATTAATTTAGTACGTGGCTGCACCAATATTTTATATAACAAGAAAAGAAACATCACTCATAAAATATATTTTATTCTGAGTGGAATTTTGTTGATTATAATGTTATATATCAATAATAATAAACTTTGAGCTAATTCTACATTGTTTAGAGATCTTTTCAAAATCCACATTGTAAGAGCCGTGTCTGTTAAGCTGAAAGTTAGTGGTTGACAGGTTAGACCTTGTATCTGAGTTTATATGGGTCCTCAAGTGATTATGGTGATGGTGGTTTAGGGACCACATGAAGCTCCTGTAACAGATTTTAGATGGTGACATAATAAGCATTGTAGACTTGTCGATTATGCATTCTCAGTCATAACTTCTCAAATCTGTCACTGTAGCTCAAAGGCATGGGAGTAATACACAAGCAAAACTGGGGCTTAATACCAAAGAAAGTTTACTTTTATTATCAAGACATGTGATTAGATTTTGCCACTGTTGAAACTCAGATTACCAGCCAATCTCTGTTCTAGAGCAGTTTTTCTCCACTTCAGAACTCTGGGATTCTTGGAAGGAAGAAGCCTACTGTTGTCAGACAGAGATGGCACTGCCTTGCAGGATGTGGAAGGATGTACTTTATTCTTGTGCACATGATTCCTGCTGCACCTTTGCTAATGTTAACACTAAAGTGTTTCCATAGCATGTCAGGTGTTGCCTGAGGACCGAGATTTCCCTTGTTTGAAAACCACCACTGTATTGGAGAATGAGTTATTACACAAATGAGGATATTGTGAAAGAAAGTAGTTAGATTTGTAATCCAAGAGAATGAAAGCATGAGCAACCATAGCAAACATTTCTCACATCCTCTTTATCTCTGAGTCCTTCATAAGCCAAGCAGTAGTGTAGGAATCAAGCTTGGAACCCATCAGATAATTCAATAAAGTTGTTATTTTGAAAACTGCTAAAGATGGTGGCTTGGGTATAACATGTGGTGCTGGCTTCCAATTAAAACCTGGCAGTTAGGTAAGTGACACGAGACAAATGTCATCAATAATCTGTTTTCAAGGTGTGCATATCAATTAGTGATGAACTGATAGACTTAGTATTTAGAATAGGGATGAAAATAAATCCTGGCCTTTTAGTCAGTGCAGTTCCCAGAGAGTCTAGGGACTCAGGCTGGCAAGAATCAAAAATAATTTACAGAGTGACACTGAGGTGCAGTTTCTCAGGTTCTCAAGATTATAGCAGCCACCCACCTCTGAGATTTGATAAAATTATTTACTTGGGGAAATCTATCTCTTGAATGCAGAAGCAGAAAGTTTGGGTTTGGGTTGGGAATATCTGGGTTTTATTTACTTATTTTTAATTGTTTGCATGTTTGTATGTCTGTTGTGGATGTGTTCCCAATATTTGAGTTGGTTTACAGAAGCCTGGGGCCCAGTTTCAGGCAGCTGTGAACTACTTGGTACAGGTACTGGGAACAGAACTCCCATCCCCTGGAAGAGCAGACCTGACACTGAACTGTTGAGCAGAATTTTTGGGTTTTATTTTTAAGATGCTTCCCATGTGAGAGAGTGAACAGTGAAGTCCAAAACTCACTATTCCCACTTGTATTTGAAATCAGAATATTTCCAAATTTTTCTTTCATTCATTCAAAAGTCAATCAAAAAGAGGAACAACAGCTGGGCCACAATTTCTTCCTGGTCCACATGAGCTGCAAAACAAAAAACAAAACAAAGAAACCAAAAACAAAAACATAGTAAAACAACGACAACAAAAATCCTCTCAAAAGCTGAAGTTCCAGGTATTGAGATCCATGTACTCATGACAACCACAAACTGTTTAATGAGCTTATGGTTTGTTGCACAGTACAATGAAGCAATGAAGCTTAACAAGAAGAGGTGATTACAAAGGGGTTCAAATAACTAATGGGAAGAATAGCATGAAAAGTCAGTTTTGACAAAATAAAAACACGGTCAAAAGAATTCCCAGTCGTGCAAAGAAGTCAGATATACTTTGTGGAATCTCAGTGTAAACATGTCTTAAATTGTTGTGTACTTGGGACTTGAATTAATTGTTATCTGAATGCTTTTCTTCAAAAATTGTGCTGTGCTTAATTATAGCTAAAGTAAAATGATCTGGGCCAGACTCTAGAAGTCCTGGTCCAGCACTGGTTACAATAAAATCCGCCTGAGCAGAGTTCATTTGTTGGTGGCCCATGCCTTTAATCCCAGCACCTGGGAGGCAGAGGCAGGCGGATCTCTCTGATTTCGAGGCCAGCCTGGTCTAAAAGAACTAGTGTCAGGACAGGCTCAAAGCTACAGTAAAACCTTGTCTAGAAAAACCAAAAAAAGGACCCCCCAAAAGAATCCATTCTAAGAATAATGATAACACAGCATATAATTCTTAAGTATAAGAACTAAGAACTAAATGAAGAAGTTGAAGATGAGGCTTAATAAAATATTGCTTGATTCAGCATGTGATTATATCTTATTAATGTACAACACATCACTATTTAAATGGGCATCTTATTCATTGCTTTCCATGATCAGTGGTTGATTCACTAGTTCATATTATAAATCAAATATATCAAGTCTGCCCATATACAGAAACTTACCAATAAAACTGTCATTGTAAATTTTATTCATTATGAACTTGGAATGAATCCACTCACTGTGTTTATTACTTCAAAAATCCAAAAACATCTGTCATTCAAAATTTCAAAACGTACGTAGGGTGTTTTAAAGTAAGATGCTATTTTTTTTCACATTTAATTTTTTATTATTGCATTATAAATAGTACCATTCAAAATTTCCACCTTCTCCGCTCCTCCCATTTCCCTCCCGCTTCCCCCCTCCCCCTCCCCTTTTCCCCTCCAGTCCTAAGAGAGGGCAGGTTACCCTGCCCTGTGGGAAGCCCAAGGCCCTCTCGCCTCCATCCAGGTTTAGGAAGGTGTGAATCCAAACTGACTAGGATCCCAAAAAGCCAGTACATGCAGTAGAATCAAATCCCGGTGCCATTGTCATTGGCTTCTCAGTCAGCCCCCATTGTCAGTCATATTCAGAGAGTCTGTTTCGATCACATGCTCGTTCAGTCCCAGTCCAGCTGGCCTTGGTGAGCTCCCACTAGATCAGGCACACCATCTCAATGGGTGGACGAATCCCTTGTGGTTCTGACTTCTGTGTTCATCTTCTCCCTCCTTCTGCTCTTCAACTGGGCCTTGGGAGCTCAGTCCAGTGTTCCAACGTGG